>JAVRKA010000555.1:0-88516 GCA_034508555.1 Venustoraphidia nigricollis
GGTGCTGATAGGCATTTCAGATGTAATTTCCGATAGGCATTTTTAAAAATATATGCCGATAGGCATTTCAGATATAGGTGCCGATAGGCATTTCAGATATAGTTGCCGATTGGCATTTTAAAAATAGGTGTCGATAGGCATTTCAGATATAGAAGCCGATAGGTATTTCAAATATAGGTGTCGATAGGCATTTTAGATATGTTTGCCGATAGGCATTTCAAATATAGGTGTTGATAGGCATTTCAAAAATAGGTGCCGATAGGCATTTCAGATATAGTTGCCGATTGGCATTTTAAAAATAGGTGCCGATAGGCATTTCAGATATAGATGCCGATAGGCATTTCAAATATAGGTGCCGATGGGCATTCCAGATATGGTTGCCGATAGGCATTTCAAATATAGGTGCTGATAGGCATTTCAGATGTAGTTTCCGATAGGCATTTCAAAAATAGGTGCCGATAGGCATTTCAGATATAGTTGCCAATTGGCATTTTAAAAATAGGTGCCGATGGGCATTTCAGATATAGAAGCCGATAGGCATTTCAAATATAGGTGCCGATAGGCATTCAAGATATGGTTGCCGATAGGCATTTCAAATATAGGTGCTGATAGGCATTTCAGATGTAGCTTCCGATAGGCATTTCAAAAATTGGTGCCGATAGGCATTTCAGATATAGGTGCCGATAGGCATTTCAGATATAGTTGCCGATTTGCATTTTTTGAAATAGGTGCCGATAGGCATTTCAGTTATAGAAGCCGATAGGTATTTCAAATATAGGTGCCGATAGGCATTCCAAATATGGTTGCCGATAGGCATTTCAAATATAGGTGCCGATAGGCATTTCAGATATAGGTGCCGATAGGCATTTCAGATATAGTTGCCGATTGGCATTTTAAAAATATGTGCCGATAGGCATTTCAGATATAAAAGCCGATAGGCATTTCAAATGTAGGTGTCGATAGGCATTTCAGATATGGTTGCCGATGGGCATTTCAAATATAGGTGCTGATAGGCATTTCAGATGTAGTTTTTGATAGGCATTTCAAAAATAGGTGCCGATAGGCATTTCGGATATAGGTGCCGATAGGCATTTCAGATATAGTTGCCGATTGGCATTTTAAAAATAGGTGTCGATAGGCATTTCAGATATAGAAGCCGATAGGCATTTCAAATATAGGTGCCGATAGGCATTCCAGATATGGTTGCCGATAGGCATTTCAAATATAGGTGCTGATAGGCATTTCAGATGTAGTTTCCGATAGGCATTTCAAAAATTGGTGCCGATAGGCATTTCAGATATAGGTGCTGATAGGCATTTCAGATATAGTTGCCGATTAACATTTTAAAAATAGGTGCCGATAGGCATTTCAGATATAGAAGCCGATAGGTATTTCAAATATAGGTGTCGATAGGCATTTCAGATATGTTTGCCGATACGCATTTAAAATATAGGTGCTGATAGGCATTTCAGATATAGTTTAAGGTAGGCATTTCAAAAATAGGTGCCGATAGGCATTTCAGATATAGGTGCCGAAAGGCATTTCAGATATAGTTGCCGATTGGCATTTTAAAAATAGGTGCCGATAGGCATTTCAGATGTAGTTTACGATAGGCATTTCCAAAATAGGTGCCGATAGGCATTTCAGATATAGGTGCCGATAGGCATATTAGATATAGTTGCCGATAGGCATTTAAAATATAGGTGCCGATAGGCATTTCAAATATAGGTGTCGATAGGCATTTCAGATATAAATGCCGAAAGGCATTTCAGATATAAGTGCCGATAGGCATTTCTGATGTGGTTGCCGTTTGGCATTTTAAAAATAGGTGCCGATAGGCATTTCAGATATAGAAACCGATAGGCATTTCAAATATAGGTGCCGATAGGCATTCCAGATATGGTTGCCGATAGGCATTTCAAATATAGTTGCTGATAGGCATTTCAAATATAGGTGCTGATAGGCATTTCAGATGTAGTTTCCGATAGGCATTTCAAAAATTGGTGCCGATAGGCATTTCAGATATAGGTGCCGATAGGCATTTCAAATATAGTTGCCGATTGGCATTTCAGATATAGTTGCCGATTGGCATTTTAAAAATAGGTGCCGATAGGCATTTCAGATATAGAAGCCGATAAGTATTTCAAATATAGGTGTCGATAGGCATTTTAGATATGGTTGCCGTTAGGCATTTCAAATATAGGTGCTGATAGGCATTCGAGATGTAGTTTACGATAGGTATTTCAAAAATAAGTGCCGGAAGGCATTTCAGATAAAGGTGCCGATAGGCATTTCAGATATAGTTGCCGAGTGGCATTTTAAAAATAGGTGCCGATAGGCATTTCAGATATGGAAGCCAATAGGCATTTCAAATATAGGTGCCGATAGGCATTCCAGATATGGTTGCCGATAGGCATTTCAAATATAGGTGCTGATAGGCATTTCAGATGTAGTTTCCGATAGGCATTTCAAAAATAGGTGCCGATAGGCATTTCCGATATAGTTGCCGATAGGCATTTTAAAAATAGGTGCCGATAGGCATTTCAGATATAGAAGCCGATAGATATTTCAAATATAGGTGTCGATAGGCATTTCAGATATGTCTGCCGATAGGCATTTCAAATATAGGTGCTGATAGGCATTTCAGATGTAGTTTCCGATAGGCATTTCAAAAATAGGTACCGATAGGCATTTCAAATATAGGTGCCGATAGGCATTTCAAATATAGGTGCCGATAGGCATTCCAGATATGTTTGCCGATAGGCATTTCAAAAATAGGTGCCGATAGGCATTTCAGATATAGGTGCCGATAGGCACTTCAGATATCGTTGCCGATTGGCATTTTAAAAATAGGTGATGATAGGCATTTAAGATATAGAAGCCGATAGGCATTTCAAATAAATGTGCCAATAGGCATTCCAGATATGGTTGCCGATAGGCATTTCAAATATATGTGCTGATAGGGATTTCAGATGTTGTTTCCGATAGGCATTTCAAAAATAGGTCCTGATAGGCATTTCAGATATAGGTGCCGATAGGCATTTCAGATATAGTTGCCGATTGGCATTTTAAAAATAGGTGCCGATAGGCATTTCAGATATAAGTGCCGATAGGCATTTCAGATATAGTTTTCCATTGGCATTTAAAAAATAGGTGCCGATAGGCATTTTAGATATAGAAGCCGACAGGTATTTCAAATATAGGTGTCGATAGGCATTCCAGATATGGTTGCCGATAGGCATTTCAAATATAGGTGCTGATAGGCATTTCAGATGTAGTTTCCGATAGGCATTTCAAAAATAAGTGCCGATAGGCATTTCAGATATAGGTGCCGATAGGCATTTCAGATATAGTTGCCGATTGGCATTTTAAAAATAGGTGCCGATAGGCATTTCAGATATAGAAGCCGATAGGCATTTCAAATATAGGTGCCGATAGGCATTCCAGATATGGTTGCCGATAGGCATTTCAAATATAGGTGCTGATAGGCATTTCAGATGTAGTTTCCGATAGGCATTTCAAAAATAGGTACCGATAGGCATTTCAAATATAGGTGCTGATAGGCATTTCAGATGTAGTTTCCGATAGGCATTTCAAAAATTGGTGCCGATAGGCATTTCAGATATAGGTGTCGATAGGCATTTTAGATATAGTTTCCGATTGGCACTTTAAAAATAGGTGCCGATAGGCATTTCAGATATAGAAGCCGATAGGTATTTCAAATATAGGTGTCGATAGGCATTTCAGATATGGTTGCTGATAGGCATTTCAAATATAGGTGCTGATAGGCATTTCAGATGTAATTTCCGATAGGCATTTTTAAAAATATATGCTGATAGGCATTTCAGATATAGGTGCCGATAGGCATTTCAGATATAGTTGCCGATTGGCATTTTAAAAATAGGTGTCGATAGGCATTTTAGATATAGAAGCCGATAGGTATTTCAAATATAGGTGTCGATAGGCATTTTAGATATGTTTGCCGATAGGCATTTCAAATATAGGTGTTGATAGGCATTTCAAAAATAGGTGCCGATAGGCATTTCAGATATAGTTGCCGATTGGCATTTTAAAAATAGGTGCCGATAGGCATTTCAGATATAGATGCCGATAGGCATTTCAAATATAGGTGCCGATGGGCATTCCAGATATGGTTGCCGATAGGCATTTCAAATATAGGTGCTGATAGGCATTTCAGATGTAGTTTCCGATAGGCATTTCAAAAATAGGTGCCGATAGGCATTTCA
This sequence comes from Venustoraphidia nigricollis, assembly GCA_034508555.1. NCBI lineage: Eukaryota > Metazoa > Arthropoda > Insecta > Raphidioptera > Raphidiidae > Venustoraphidia > Venustoraphidia nigricollis. The sequence goes on from JAVRKA010000555.1 coordinate 4,248, forward strand.
GATATAGTTGCCAATTGGCATTTTAAAAATAGGTGCCGATGGGCATTTCAGATATAGAAGCCGATAGGCATTTCAAATATAGGTGCCGATAGGCATTCAAGATATGGTTGCCGATAGGCATTTCAAATATAGGTGCTGATAGGCATTTCAGATGTTGCTTCCGATAGGCATTTCAAAAATTGGTGCCGATAGGCATTTCAGATATAGGTGCCGATAGGCATTTCAGATATAGTTGCCGATTTGCATTTTTTGAAATAGGTGCCGATAGGCATTTCAGTTATAGAAGCCGATAGGTATTTCAAATATAGGTGCCGATAGGCATTCCAAATATGGTTGCCGATAGGCATTTCAAATATAGGTGCCGATAGGCATTTCAGATATAGGTGCCGATAGGCATTTCAGATATAGTTGCCGATTGGCATTTTAAAAATATGTGCCGATAGGCATTTCAGATATAAAAGCCGATAGGCATTTCAAATGTAGGTGTCGATAGGCATTTCAGATATGGTTGCCGATGGGCATTTCAAATATAGGTGCTGATAGGCATTTCAGATGTAGTTTCCGATAGGCATTGCAAAAATTGGTGCCGATAGGCATTTCAGATATAGGTGCTGATAGGCATTTCAGATATAGTTGCCGATTAACATTTTAAAAATAGGTGCCGATAGGCATTTCAGATATAGAAGCCGATAGGTATTTCAAATATAGGTGTCGATAGGCATTTCAGATATGTTTGCCGATACGCATTTAAAATATAGGTGCTGATAGGCATTTCAGATGTAGTTTTTGATAGGCATTTCAAAAATAGGTGCCGATAGGCATTTCGGATATAGGTGCCGATAGGCATTTCAGATATAGTTGCCGATTGGCATTTTAAAAATAGGTGTCGATAGGCATTTCAGATATAGAAGCCGATAGGCATTTCAAATATAGGTGCCGATAGGCATTCCAGATATGGTTGCCGATAGGCATTTCAAATATAGGTGCTGATAGGCATTTCAGATGTAGTTTTTGATAGGCATTTCAAAAATAGGTGCCGATAGGCATTTCGGATATAGGTGCCGATAGGCATTTCAGATATAGTTGCCGATTGGCATTTTAAAAATAGGTGTCGATAGGCATTTCAGATATAGAAGCCGATAGGCATTTCAAATATAGGTGCCGATAGGCATTCCAGATATGGTTGCCGATAGGCATTTCAAATATAGGTGCTGATAGGCATTTCAGATGTAGTTTCCGATAGGCATTGCAAAAATTGGTGCCGATAGGCATTTCAGATATAGGTGCTGATAGGCATTTCAGATATAGTTGCCGATTAACATTTTAAAAATAGGTGCCGATAGGCATTTCAGATATAGAAGCCGATAGGTATTTCAAATATAGGTGTCGATAGGCATTTCAGATATGTTTGCCGATACGCATTTAAAATATAGGTGCTGATAGGCATTTCAGATATAGTTTAAGGTAGGCATTTCAAAAATAGGTGCCGATAGGCATTTCAGATATAGGTGCCGAAAGGCATTTCAGATATAGTTGCCGATTGGCATTTTAAAAATAGGTGCCGATAGGCATTTCAGATGTAGTTTACGATAGGCATTTCCAAAATAGGTGCCGATAGGCATTTCAGATATAGGTGCCGATAGGCATATTAGATATAGTTGCCGATAGGCATTTAAAATATAGGTGCCGATAGGCATTTCAAATATAGGTGTCGATAGGCATTTCAGATATAAATGCCGAAAGGCATTTCAGATATAGGTGCCGATAGGCATTTCTGATGTGGTTGCCGTTTGGCATTTTAAAAATAGGTGCCGATAGGCATTTCAGATATAGAAGCCGATAGGCATTTCAAATATAGGTGCCGATAGGCATTCCAGATATGGTTGCCGATAGGCATTTCAAATATAGTTGCTGATAGGCATTTCAAATATAGGTGCTGATAGGCATTTCAGATGTAGTTTCCGATAGGCATTTAAAAAATTGGTGCCGATAGGCATTTCAGATATAGGTGCCGATAGGCATTTCAAATATAGTTGCCGATTGGCATTTCAGATATAGTTGCCGATTGGCATTTTAAAAATAGGTGCCGATAGGCATTTCAGATATAGAAGCCGATAAGTATTTCAAATATAGGTGTCGATAGGCATTTTAGATATGGTTGCCGTTAGGCATTTCAAATATAGGTGCTGATAGGCATTTGAGATGTAGTTTACGATAGGTATTTCAAAAATAAGTGCCGGAAGGCATTTCAGATAAAGGTGCCGATAGGCATTTCAGATATAGTTGCCGAGTGGCATTTTCAAAAATAGGTGCCGATAGGCATTTCAGATATAGAAGCCGATAGGCATTTCAAATATAGGTGCCGATAGGCATTCCAGATATGGTTACCGATAGGCATTTCAAATATAGGTGCTGATAGGCATTTCAGATGTGGTTCCCGATAGGCATTTCAAAAATTGGTGCCGATAGGCATTTCAGATATAGGTGCCGATACGCATTTGAGATATAGTTGCCGATTAACATTTTAAAAATAGGTGCCGATGGGCATTTCAGATATAGAAGCCGATAGGCATTTCAAATATAGGTGCCGATAGGCATTCCAGATATGGTTGCCGATAGGCATTTCAAATATAGGTGCTGATAGGCATTTCAGATGTAGTTTCCGATAGGCATTTCAAAAATAGGTGCCGATAGGCATTTCAGATATAGTTGCCGATTGGCATTTTAAAAATAGGTGCCGATAGGCATTTTAGATATAGAAGCCGATAGATATTTCAAATATAGGTGTCGATAGGCATTTCAGATATGTCTGCCGATAGGCATTTCAAATATAGGTGCTGATAGGCATTTCAGATGTAGTTTCCGATAGGCATTTCAAAAATAGGTGCCGATAGGCATTTCAGATATAGGCGCCGATAGGCATTTTAGATATAGTTGCCGATTGGCATTTTAAAAATAGGTGCCGATAGGCATTTCAGATATAGAAGCCGATAGGCATTTCAAATATAGGTACCGATAGGCATTCCAGATATGGTTGCCGATAGGCATTTCAAATATAGGTGCTGATAGGCATTTCAGATGTAGTTTCCGATAGGCATTTCAAAAATTGGTGCCGATAGGCATTTCAGATATAGGTGCCGATAGGCATTTCAGATATAGTTGCCTATTACCATTTTAAAAATAGGTGCCGATGGGCATTTCAGATATAGAAGCCGATAGGCATTTCAAATATAGGTGCCGATAGGCATTCCAGTTATGGTTGCCGATAGGCATTTCAAATATAGGTGCTGATAGGCATTTCAGATGTAGTTTCCGATAGGCATTTCAAAAATAGGTGCCGATAGGCATTTCAGATATAGGCGCCGATAGGCATTTCAGATATAGTTGCCGATTGGCATTTTAAAAATAGGTGCCGATAGGCATTTCAGATATAGAAGCCGATAGGCATTTCAAATATAGGTGCCGATAGGCATTCCAGATATGGTTGCCGATAGGCATTTCAAATATAGGTGCTGATAGGCATTTCAGATGTAGTTTCCGATAGGCATTTTAAAAATAGGTGCCGATAGGCATTTCAAATATAGGTGCCGATAGGCATTTCAGATATAGTTGCCGATTGGCATTTTAAAAATAGGCGCCGATAGGCATTTCAGATATAGGTGCCGAAAGGCATTTCAGATATAGTTGCCGATTGGCATTTTAAAAATAGGTGCCGATAGGCATTTCAGATGTAGTTTACGATAGGCATTTCAAAAATAGGTGCCGATAGGCATTTCAGATATAGGTGCCGATAGGCATATCAGATACAGTAGCCGATAGGCATTTAAAATATAGGTGCCGATAGGCATTTCAAATATAGGTGTCGATAAACATTTCAGATATAAATGCCGAAAGGCATTTCAGATATAGGTGCCGATAGGCATTTCTGATGTGGTTGCCGTTTGGCATTTTAAAAATAGGTGCCGATAGGCATTTCAGATATAGAAGCCGATAGGCATTTTAAATATAGGTGCCGATAGGCATTCCAGATATGGTTTCCGATAGGCATTTCAAATATGAGTGCTGATAGGCATTTCAGATGTAGTTTCCGATAGGCATTGCAAAAATTGGTACCGATAGGCATTTCAGATATAGGTGCCGATAGGCATTTCAGATATAGTTGCCGATTGGCATTTCAAATATAGTTGCCGATTGGCATTTCAAATATAGGTGCTGATAGGCATTTGAGATGTAGTTTACGATAGGATTTTCAAAAATAGGTGCCGGTAGGCATTTCAGATATAGGTGCCGATAGGCATTTCAGATATAGTTGCCGATTGGCATTTTAAAAATAGGTTCCGATAGGCATTTCAGATATAGAAGCCGATAGGCATTTCAAATATAGGTGCCGATAGGCATTCCAATTATGGTTGCCGATAGGCATTTCAAATATAGGTGCTGATAGGCATTTCAGATGTAGTTTCCGATAGGCATTTCAAAAATAGGTGCCGATAGGCATTTCAGATATAGTTGCCGATTAACATTTTAAAAATAGGTGCCGATGGGCATTTCAGATATAGAAGCCGATAGGCATTTCAAATATAGGTGCCGATAGGCATTCCAGATATGGTTGCCGATAGGCATTTCAAATATAGGTGCTGATAGGCATTTCAGATGTAGTTTTCGATAGGCATTTCAAAAATAGGTGCCGATAAGCATTTCAGATATAGGTGCCGATAGGCATTTCAGATATAGTTGCCAATTGGCATTTTAAAAATAGGTGCTGATGGGCATTTCAGATATAGAAGCCGATAGGCATTTCAAATATTGGTGCCGATAGGCATTCCAGATATGTTTGCCGATAGCATTTCAAATATAGGTGCTGATAGGCATTTCAGAAATAGTTGCCGATTGGCATTTTAAAAATAGGTGCCGATAGGCATTTCAGATATAGAAGCCGATAGGCATTTCAAATATAGGTGCCGATAGGCATTCCAGATATGGTTGCCGATAGGCATTTCAAATATAGGTGCTGATAGGCATTTTAGAAGTAGTTTCCGATAGGCATTTCAAAAATAAGTGCCGATAGGCATTTCAGATATAGGTGCCGATAGGCATTTCAGATATAGGTGCCGATAGGCTTTTCAGATATAGTTGCCGATTGGCATTTTAAAAATAGGTGCCGATAGCATTTCAAATGTAGTTTACGATAGGCATTTTCAAAATAGGTGCCGATAGGCATTTCAGATATAGGTGCCGATAGGCATATCAGATATAGTTGCCGATAGGCATTTAAAATATAGGTGCCGATAGGCATTTCAAATATAAGTGTCGATAGGCATTTCAGATATAAATGCCGAAAGGCATTTCAGATATAGGTGCCGATAGGCATTTCTGATGTGGTTGCCGTTTAGCATTTTAAAAATAGGTGCCAATAGGCATTTCAGATATAGAAGCCGATAGGCATTTCAAATATAGGTGCCGATAGGCATTCCAGATAAGGTTGCCGATAGGCATTTCAAATATAGGTGCCGATAGGCATTTCAGATGTAGTTTCCGATAGGCATTTCAAAAATTGGTGCCGATAGGCATTTCAGATATAGGTGCCGATAGGCATTTCAAATATAGTTGCCTATTGGCATTTCAGATATAGTTGCCGATTGGCATTTTAAAAATAGGTGCCGATAGGCATTTTAGATATAGAAGCCGATAAGTATTACAAATATAGGTGTCGATAGGCATTTCAGATATGGTTGCCATTAGGCATTTCAAATATAGGTGCTGATAGGCATTTGAGATGTAGTTTACGATAGGCATTTCAAAAATAGGTGCCGGAAGGCATTTCAGATATAGGTGCCGATAGGCATTTCAGATATAGTTGCCGAGTGGCATTTTAAAAATAGGTGCCGATAGGCATTTCAGATATAGAAGCCGATAGGCATTTCAAATATAGGTGCCGATAGGTATTCCAGATATGGTTGCCGATAGGCATTTCAAATATAGGTGCTGATAGGCATTTCAGATGTAGTTTCCGATAGGCATTTCAAAAATTGGTGCCGATAGGTATTTCAGATATAGGTGCCGATAGGCATTTCAGATATAGTTGCCGATTGGCATTTTAAAAATAGGTGCCGATAGGCATTTCAGATATAGAAGCCGATAGATATTTCAAATATAGGTGTCGATAGGCATTTCAGATATGTTTGCCGATAGGCATTTCAAATAAAGGTGCTGATAGGCATTTTAGATGAAGTTTCCGATAGGCATTTCAAAAATAGGTGCCGATAGGCATTTCAGATATAAGTGCCGATAGGCATTTCAGATATAGGTGCCGATAGGCATTTCAGATATAGTTGCCGATTAACATTTTAAAAATAGGTGCCGATGGGCATTTGAGATATAGAAGCCGATAGGCATTTCAAATATAGGTGCCGATAGGCATTCCAGATATGGTTGCCGATAGGCATTTCAAATATAGGTGCTGATAGGCATTTCAGATGTAGTTTCCGATAGACATTTAAAAAATAGGTGCCGATAGGCATTTCAGATGTATAAGTGCCGATAGGCATTTCAGATATAGTTGCCAATTGGCATTTTAAAAATAGGTGCCGATAGGCATTTCAGATATAGAAGCCGATAGGCATTTCAAATATAGGTGCCGATAGGCATTCCAGATATGGTTGCCGATAGGCATTTCAAATATAGGTGCTGATAGGCATTTCAGATGTAGTTTCCGATTGCATTTCAAAAATAGGTACCGATAGGCATTTCAAATATAGGTGCCGATAGGCATTCCAGATATGGTTGCCGATAGGCATTTCAAAAATAGGTGCCGATAGGCATTTCAGATATAGGTGCCGATAGGCACTTCAGATATAGTTGCCGATTAGCATTTTAAAAATAGGTGCCGATAGGCATTTAAGATATAGAAGCCGATAGGCATTTCAAATATAGGTGCCAATAGGCATTCCAGATATGGTTGCCGATAGGCATTTCAAATATATGTGCTGATAGGCATTTCAGATGTAGTTTCCGATAGGCATTTCAAAAATAGGTGCCGATAGGCATTTCAGATATAGGTGCCGATAGGCATTTCAGATATAGTTGCCGATTGGCATTTTAAAAATAGGTGCCGAAAGGCATTTCAGATATAGAAGCCGACAGGTATTTCAAATATAGGTGTCGATAGGCATTCCAGATATGGTTGCCGATAGGCATTTCAAATATAGGCGCTGATAGGCATTTCAGATGTAGTTTCCGATAGGCATTTCAAAAATTGGTGCCGATAGGCATTTCAGATATAGGTGCCGATAGGCATTTCAGATATTGTTGCCGAATGGCATTTTAAAAATATGTGCCGATAGGCATTTCAGATATAGAAGCCGATAGGTATTTCAAATATAGGTGTCGAAAGGCATTTCAGATATGGTTGCCGATAGGCATTTCAAATATAGGTGCCGATAGGCATTTCAGATGTAGTTTCCTATAGGCATTTCAAAAATATGTGCCGATAGGCATTTTAGATATAGGTGCCGATAGGCATTTCAGATATAGTTGCCGATTGGGATTTTAAAAATAGGTGCCGATAGGCATTTCAGATATAGAAGCCGATAGGCATTTTAAATATAGGTGCCGATAGGCATTCCAGATATGGTTGCCGATAGGCATTTCAAATATAGGTGTTGATAGGCATTTCAGATGTAGTTTCCGATAAGCATTTCAAAAAATTTTGCCGATAGGCATTTCAGATATAGGTGCCGATAGGCATTTCAGATATAGTAGCCGATTGGCATTTTAAAAATAGGTGCCGATAGGTATTTCAGATATAGAAGCCGATAGGTATTTCAAATATAGGTGTCGATAGGCATTTCAGATATGCTTGCCGATAGGCATTTCAAATATAGGTGCTGATAGGCATTTCAGATGTAGTTTCCGATAGGCATTTCAAAAATAGGTGCCGATAGGCATTTCAGATATAGGTGCCGATAGGCATTTTAGATATAGTTGCCGATTGGCATTTTAAAAATAGGTGCCAATAGACATTTCAGATGTAGTTTCCGATAGGCATTTCAAAAATAGTTGCCGATAGGCATTTTAGATATAGGTGCCGATAGGCATATCAGATATAGTTGCCGATAGGCATTTAAAATATAGTTGCCGATAGGCATTTTAAATATATGTGTCGATAGGCATTTCAGATATAAATGCAGAAAGGCTTTTCAGATATAGGTGCCGATAGGCATTTCTGATGTGGTTGCCGATAGGCATTTCAAATATAGGTGCTGATAGGCATTTCAGATGTAGTTTCCGATAGGCATTTCAAAAATAGGTGCCGATAGGCATTTCAGATATAGGTGCCGATAGGCACTTCAGATATAGTTGCCGATTGGCATTTTAAAAATAGGTGCCGATAGGCATTTCAGATATAGGTGCTGATAGGCATTTCAGATATAGTTGCCGATTGGCATTTTAAAAATAGGTGCCGAAAGGCATTTCAGATATAGAAGCCGACAGGTATTTCAAATATAGGTGTCGATAGGCATTCCAGATATGGTTGCCGATAGGCATTTCAAATATAGGCGCTGATAGGCATTTCAGATGTAGTTTCCGATAGGCATTTCAAAAATTGGTGCCGATAGACATTTCAGATATAGGTGCCGATAGGCATTTTAGATATTGTTGCCGAATGGCATTTTAAAAATAGGTGCCGATAGGCATTTCAGATATAGAAGCCGATAGGTATTTCAAATATAGCTGTCGATAGGCATTTCAGATATGGTTGTTGATAGGCATTTCAAATATAGGTGCTGATAGGCATTTCAGATATAGTTGCCGATTGGGATTTTAAAAATAGGTGCCGATAGGCATTTCAGATATAGAAGCCGATAGGCATTTTAAATATAGGTGCCGATAGGCATTCCAGATATGGTTGCCGATAGGCATTTCAAATATAGGCGTTGATAGGCATTTCAGATGTAGTTTCCGATAAGCATTTCAAAAATTTTTGCCGATAGGCATTTCAGATATAGGTGCCGATAGGCATTTCAGATATAGTAGCCGATAAGTATTTCAAATATAGGTGTCGATAGGCATTTCAGATAGGGTTGCCGATAGGCATTTCAAATATAGGTGCTGATAGCCATTTTAAATGTAGTTTCCGATAGGCATTTCAAAAATAGGTGCCGATAGGTATTTCAGATATAGGTGCCGATAGGCATTTCAGATATAGTTGCCGATTGGCATTTTAAAAATAGGTGCCGATAGGCATTTCAGATATAGACGCCGATAGGTATTTCAAATATAGGTGTCGATAGGCATTTCAAATATGGTTGCCGTTAGGCATTTCAAATATAGGTGCTGATAGGCATTTCAGATGTAGTTTCCGATAGGCATTTCAAAAATAGGCGCCGATAGGCATTTCTGATATAGGTGCCGATAGGCATTTTAGATATAGTTGCCGATTGGCATTTTCAAAATAGGTGCCGATAGACATTTCAGATGTAGTTTCCGATAGGCATTTCAAAAATAGTTGCCGATAGGCATTTTAGATATAGGTGCCGATAGGCATATCAGATAGAGTTGCCGATAGGCATTTAAAATATAGTTGCCAATAGGCATTTTAAATATAGGTGTCGATAGGCATTTCAGATATAAATGCAGAAAGGCTTTTCAGATATAGGTGCCGATAGGCATTTCTGATGTGGTTGCCGATAGGCATTTCAAATATAGGTGCTGATAGGCATTTCAGATGTAGTTTCCGATAGGCATTTCAAAAATAGGTGCCGAGAGGCATTTAAGATATGGTTGCCGATAGGAATTTCAAATATAGGTGCTGATAGTCATTTCAGATGTAGCTTCCGATAGGCATTTCAAAAATTGGTGCCGATAGGCATTTCAGATATAGAAGCCGATAGGCATTTCAAATATAGGTGCCTATAGGCATTCCAGATATGGTTGCCGATAGGCATTTCAAATATAGGTGCTGATAGGCATTTCAGATGCAGTTTCCGATAGGCATTTCAAAAATAGGTACCGATAGGCATTTCAAATATAGGTGCCGATAGGCATTCCAGATATGGTTGCCGATAGGCATTTCAAAAATAGGTGCCGATAGGCATTTCAGATATAGGTGCCGATAGGCACTTCAGATATAGTTGCCGATTGGCATTTTAAAAATAGGTGCCGATAGGCATTTAAGATATAGAAGCCGATAGGCATTTCAAATATAGGTGCCAATAGGCATTATAGATATGGTTGCCGATAGGCATTTCAAATATATGTGCTGATAGGCATTTCAGAAGTAGTTTCCGATAGGCATTTCAAAAAAAGGTGCCGATAGGCATTTCAGATATAGGTGCCGATAGGCATTTCAGATATAGTTGCCGATTGGCATTTTAAAAATAGGTGCCGATAGGCATTTCAGATATAAGTGCCGATAGGCACTTCAGATATAGTTGCCGATTGGCATTTTAAAAATAGGTGCCGATAGGCATTTCAGATATAGAAGCCGACAGGTATTTCAAATATAAGTGTCGATAGGCATTCCAGATATGGTTGCCGATAGGCATTTCAAATATAGGTGCCGATAGGCATTTCAGATATAGAAGCCGACAGGTATTTCAAATATAGGTGTCGATAGGCATTCCAGATATAGTTGCCGATAGGCATTTCAAATATAGGTGCTGATAGGCATTTCAGATGTAGTTTCCGATAGGCTTTTCAAAAATAAGTGCCGATAGGCATTTCAGATATAGGTGCCGATAGGCATTTCAGATATAGTTGCCGATTGGCATTTTAAAAATAGGTGCCGATAGGCATTTCAGATATAGAAGCCGATAGGCATTTCAAATATAGGTGCCGATAGGCATTCCAGATATGGTTGCCGATAGGCATTTCAAATATAGGTGCTGATAGGCATTTCAGATGTAGTTTCCGATAGGCATTTCAAAAATAGGTACCGATAGGCATTTCAAATATAGGTGCCGATAGGCATTCCAGATATGGTTGCCGATAGGCATTTAAAAAATAGGTGCCGATAGGCATTTCAGATATAGGTGCCGATAGGCACTTCAGATATAGTTGCCGATTGGCATTTTAAAAATAGGTGATGATAGGCATTTAAGATATAGAAGCCGATAGGCATTTCAAATAAATGTGCCAATAGGCATTCCAGATATGGTTGCCGATAGGCATTTCAAATATATATGCTGATAGGGATTTCAGATGTTGTTTCCGATAGGCATTTCAAAAATAGGTGCCGATAGGCATTTCAGATATAGGTGCCGATAGGCATTTTAGATATAGTTGCCGATTGGCATTTTAAAAATAGGTGCCGATAGGCATTTCAGATATAAGTGCCGATAGGCATTTCAGATATAGTTGCCGATTGGCATTTTAAAAATAGGTGCCGATAGGCATTTCAGATATAGAAGCCGACAGGTATTTCAAATATAGGTGTCGATAGGCATTCCAGATATGGTTGCCGATAGGCATTTCAAATATAGGTGCTGATAGGCATTTTAGATGTAGTTTCCGATAGGCATTTCAAAAATAAGTGCCGATAGGCATTTCAGATATAGGTGCCGATAGGCATTTCAGATATAGTTGCCGATTGGCATTTTAAAAATAGGTGCCGATAGGCATTTCAGATATAGAAGCCGATAGGCATTTCAAATATAGGTGCCGACAGGCATTCCAGATATGGTTGCCGATAGGCATTTCAAATATAGGTGCTGATAGGCATTTCAGATGTAGTTTCCGATAGGCATTTCAAAAATAGGTACCGATAGGCATTTCAAATATAGGTGCCGATAGGCATTCCAGATATGGTAGCCGATAGGCATTTCAAAAATAGGTGCCGATAGGCATTTCAGATATAGGTGCCGATAGGCACTTCAGATATAGTTGCCGATTGGCATTTTAAAATTAGGTGATGATAGGCATTTAAGATATAGAAGCCGATAGGCATTTCAAATATATGTGCTGATAGGGATTTCAGATGTAGTTTCCGATAGGCATTTCAAAAATAGGTGCCGATTGGCATTTCAAATATAGGTGCCGATAGGCATTTCAGATATAGTTGCCGATTGGCATTTTAAAAATAGGTGCCGATAGGCATTTCAGATATAGAAGCCGATAGGCATTTCAAATATAGGTGTCGATAGGCATTCCAGATATGGTTGCCGATAGGCATTTTACATATAGGTGCTGATAGGCATTTCAGATGTAGTTTCCGATAGGCATTTCAAAAATAGGTGCCGATAGGCATTTCAGATATAGGTGCCGAAAGGCATTTCAGATATAGTTGCCGATTGGCATTTTAAAAATAGGTGCCGATAGGCATTTCAGATGTAGTTTACGATAGGCATTTCAAAAATAGGTGCCGATAGGCATTTCAGATATAGGTGCCGATAGGCATATCAGATATAGTTGCCGATAGGCATTAAAAATAAAGGTGCCGATAGGCATTTCAAATATAGGTGTCGATAAGCATTTCACATATAAATGCCGAAAGGCCTTTCAGATATAGGTGCCGATAGGCATTTCTGATGTGGTTGCCGTTTGGCATTTTAAAAATAGGTGCCGATAGGCATTTCAGATATAGAAGCCGATAGGCATTTTAAATATAGGTGCCGATAGGCATTCCAGATATGGTTGCCGATAGGCATTTCAAATATAGGTGCTGATAGGCATTTCAGATGTAGTTTCCGATAGGCATTTCAAAAATTGGTGCCGATAGGCATTTCAGATATAGGTGCCGATAGGCATTTCAGATATAGTTGCCGATTGGCATTTCAGATATAGTTGCCGATTGGCATTTCAAATATAGGTGCTGATAGGCATTTGAGATGTAGTTTACGATAGGATTTTCAAAAATAGGTGCCGGTAGGCATTTCAGATATAGGTGCCGATAGGCATTTCAGATATAGTTGCCGATTGGCATTTTAAAAATAAATGACGATAGGCATTTCAGATATAGGTGCCTATAGGCATATCAGATATAGTTGCCGATAGGCATTCAAAATATAGGTGCCGATAGGCACTTCAGATATAGTTGCCGATTGGCATTTTAAAAATAGGTGCCGATAGGCATTTTAGATATAGAAGCCGATAGGCATTTCAAATATAGGTGCCGATAGGCATTCCAATTATGGTTGCCGATAGGCATTTCAAATATAGGTGCTGATAGGCATTTCAGATGTAGTTTCCGATAGGCATTTCAAAAATAGGTGCCGATAGGCATTTCAGATATAGTTGCCGATTAACATTTTAAAAATAGGTGCCGATGGGCATTTCAGATATAGAAGCCGATAGGCATTTCAAATATAGGTGCCGATAGGCATTCCAGATATGGTTGCCGATAGGCATTTCAAATATAGGTGCTGATAGGCATTTCAGATGTAGTTTTCGATAGGCATTTCAAAATTAGGTGCCGATAAGCATTTCAGATATAGGTGCCGATAGGCATTTCAGATATAGTTGCCAATTGGCATTTTAAAAATAGGTGCTGATGGGCATTTCATATATAGAAGCCGATAGGCATTTCAAATATTGGTGCCGATAGGCATTCCAGATATGTTTGCCGATAGGCATTTCAAATATAGGTGCTAATAGGCATTTCAGATGTAGTTTCCGATAGGCATTTCAAAAATAGGTGTCGATTGGCATTTCAAATATAGGTGCCGATAGGCATTTCAGATATAGTTGCCGATTGGCATTTTAAAAATAGGTGCCGATAGGCATTTCAGATATAGAAGCCGATAGGCATTTCAAATATAGGTGTCGATAGGCATTCCAGATATGGTTGCCGATAGGCATTTTACATATAGGTGCTGATAGGCATTTCAGATGTAGTTTCCGATAGGCATTTCAAAAATAGGTGCCGATAGGCATTTCAGATATAGGTGCCGAAAGGCATTTCAGATATAGTTGCCGATTGGCATTTTAAAAATAGGTGCCGATAGGCATTTCAGATGTAGTTTATGATAGGCATTTCAAAAATAGGTGCCGATAGGCATTTCAGATATAGGTGCCGATAGGCATATCAGATATAGTTGCCGATAGGCATCAAAAATAAAGGTGCCGATAGGCATTTCAAATATAGGTGTCGATAAGCATTTCAGATATAAATGCCGAAAGGCCTTTCAGATATAGGTGCCGATAGGCATTTCTGATGTGGTTGCCGTTTGGCATTTTAAAAATAGGTGCCGATGGGCATTTCAGATATAGTTGCCGATAGGCATTCAAAATATAGGTGCCGATAGGCACTTCAGATATAGTTGCCGATTGGCATTTTAAAAATAGGTGCCGATAGGCATTTCAGATATAGAAGCCGATAGGCATTTCAAATATAGGTGCCGATAGGCATTCCAATTATGGTAGCCGATAGGCATTTCAAATATAGGTGCTGATAGGCATTTCAGATGTAGTTTCCGATAGGCATTTCAAAAATAGGTGCCGATAGGCATTTCAGATATAGTTGCCGATTAACATTTTAAAAATAGGAGCCGATGGGCATTTCAGATATAGAAGCCGATAGGCATTTCAAATATAGGTGCCGATAGGCATTCCAGATATGGTTGCCGATAGGCATTTCAAATATAGGTGCTGATAGGCATTTCAGATGTAGTTTTCGATAGGCATTTCAAAAATAGGTGCCGATAAGCATTTCAGATATAGGTGCCGATAGGCATTTCAGATATAGTTGCCAATTGGCATTTTAAAAATAGGTGCTGATGGGCATTTCAGATATAGAAGCCGATAGGCATTTCAAATATTGGTGCCGATAGGCATTCCAGATATGTTTGCCGATAGGCATTTCAAATATAGGTGCTGATAGGCATTTCAGATGTAGTTTCCGATAGGCATTTCAAAAATAGGTGCCGATTGGCATTTCAAATATAGGTGCCGATAGGCATTTCAGATATAGTTGCCGATTGGCATTTTAAAAATAGGTGCCGATAGGCATTTCAGATATAGAAGCCGATAGGCATTTCAAATATAGGTGTCGATAGGCATTCCAGATATGGTTGCCGATAGGCATTTTACATATAGGTGCTGATAGGCATTTCAGATGTAGTTTCCGATAGGCATTTCAAAAATAGGTGCCGATAGGCATTTCAGATATAGGTGCCGAAAGGCATTTCAGATATAGTTGCCGATTGGCATTTTAAAAATAGGTGCCGATAGGCATTTCAGATGTAGTTTACGATAGGCATTTCAAAAATAGGTGCCGATAGGCATTTCAGATATAGGTGCCGATAGGCATATCAGATATAGTTGCCGATAGGCATCAAAAATAAAGGTGCCGATAGGCATTTCAAATATAGGTGTCGATAAGCATTTCAGATATAAATGCCGAAAGGCCTTTCAGATATAGGTGCCGATAGGCATTTCTGATGTGGTTGCCGTTTGGCATTTTAAAAATAGGTGCCGATAGGCATTTCAGATATAGAAGCCGATAGGCATTTCAAATATAGGTGCCGATAGGCATTCCAGATATGGTTGCCGATAGGCATTTCAAATATAGGTGCTGATAGGCATTTCAGATGTAGTTTCCGATAGGCATTTCAAAAATTGGTGCCGATAGGCATTTCAGATATAGGTGCCGATAGGCATTTCAGATATAGTTGCCGATTGGCATTTCAGATATAGTTGCCGATTGGCATTTCAAATATAGGTGCTGATAGGCATTTGAGATGTAGTTTACGATAGGATTTTCAAAAATAGGTGCCGGTAGGCATTTCAGATATAGGTGCCGATAAGCATTTCAGATATAGTTGCCGATTGGCATTTTAAAAATAAATGACGATAGGCATTTCAGATATAGGTGCCTATAGGCATATCAGATATAGTTGCCGCTAGGCATTCAAAATATAGGTGCCGATAGGCACTTCAGATATAGTTGCCGATTGGCATTTTTAAAATAGGTGCCGATAGGCATTTCAGATATAGAAGCCGATAGACATTTCAAATATAGGTGCCGATAGGCATTCCAGATATGGTTGCCGATAGGCATTTCAAATATAGGTGCTGATAGGCATTTCAGATGTAGTTTCTGATAGGCATTTCAAAAATAGGTGCCGATAGGCATTTCAGATATAGCTGCCGATTGGCATTTTAAAAATAGGTGCCGATAGACATTTCAGATATAGAAGCCGATAGATATTTCAAATATAGGTGTCGATAGGCATTTCAGATATGTTTGCCGATAGGCATTTCAAATATAGGTGCTGATAGGCATTTCAGATGTAGTTTCCGATAGGCATTTCAAAAATAGGTGCCGATAGGCATTTCAGATATAGGCGCCGATAGGCATTTCAGATATAGTTGCCGATTGGCATTTTAAAAATAGGTGCCGATAGGCATTTCAGATATAGAAGCCGATAGGCATTTCAAATATAGGTGCCGATAGGCATTCCAGATATGGTTGCCGATAGGCATCTCAAATATAGGTGCTGATAGGCATTTCAGAAGTAGTTTCCGATAGGCATTTCAAAAATTGGTGCCGATAGGCATTTCAGATATAGGTGCCGATAGGCATTTCAGATATAGGTGCCGATAGGCATTTCAGATATAGTTGCCGATTAACATTTTAAAAATAGGTGCCGATGGGCATTTCAGATATAGAAGCCGATAGGCATTTCAAATATAGGTGCCGATAGGCATTCCAGATATGGTTGCCGATAGGCATTTCAAATATAGGTGCTGATAGACATTTCAGATGTAGTTTCCGATAGGCATTTCAAAAATAGGTGCCGATAGGCATTTCAGATATAGGTGCCGATAGGCATTTCAGATATTGTTGCCGAATGGCATTTTAAAAATAGGTGCCGATAGGCATTTCAGATATAGAAGCCGATAGGTATTTCAAATATAGCTGTCGATAGGCATTTCAGATATGGTTGTTGATAGGCATTTCAAATATAGGTGCTGATAGGCATTTCAGATTTAGTTGCCGATTGGAATTTTAAAAATAGGTGCCGATAGGCATTTCAGATATAGAAGCCGATAGGCATTTTAAATATAGGTGCCGATAGGCATTCCAGATATGGTTGCCGATAGGCATTTCAAATATAGGCGTTGATAGGCATTTCAGATGTAGTTTCCGATAAGCATTTCAAAAATTTTTGCCGATAGGCATTTCAGATATAGGTGCCGATAGGCATTTCAGATATAGTAGCCGATAAGTATTTCAAATATAGCTGTCGATAGGCATTTCAGATAGGGTTGCCGATAGGCATTTCAAATATAGGTGCTGATAGCCATTTTAAATGTAGTTTCCGATAGGCATTTCAAAAATAGGTGCCGATAGGTATTTCAGATATAGGTGCCGATAGGCATTTCAGATATAGTTGCCGATTGGCATTTTAAAAATAGGTGCCGATAGGCATTTCAGATAAAGAAGCCGATAGGTATTTCAAATATAGGTGTCGATAGGCATTTCAGATATGGTTGCCGTTAGGCATTTCAAATATAGGTGCTGATAGGCATTTCAGATGTAGTTTCCGATAGGCATTTCAAAAATAGGTGCCGATAGGCATTTCAGATATAGGTGCCGATAGGCATTTTAGATATAGTTGCCGATTGGCATTTTAAAAATAGGTGCCGATAGACATTTCAGATGTAGTTTCCGATAGGCATTTCAAAAATAGTTGCCGATAGGCATTTTAGATATAGGTGCCGATAGGCATATCAGATATAGTTGCCGATAGGCATTTAAAATATAGTTGCCAATAGGCATTTTAAATATAGGTGTCGATAGGCATTTCAGATATAAATGCAGAAAGGCTTTTCAGATATAGGTGCCGATAGGCATTTCTGATGTGGTTGCCGATAGGCATTTCAAATATAGGTGCTGATAGGCATTTCAGATGTAGTTTCCGATAGGCATTTCAAAAATAGGTGCCGATAGGCATTTCAGATATAGGTGCCGATAGGCACTTCAGATATAGTTGCCGATTGGCATTTTAAAAATAGGTGCCGATAGGCATTTCAGATATTGAAGCCGATAGGCATTTCAAATATAGGTGCCGATAGGCTTTCAAGATATGGTTGCCGATAGGAATTTCAAATATAGGTGCTGATAGGCATTTCAGATGTAGCTTCCGATAGGCATTTCAAAAATTGGTGCCGATAGGCATTTCAGATATAGAAGCCGATAGGCATTTCAGATATAGTTGCCGATTGGCATTTTAAAAATAGGTGCCGATAGGCATTTCAGATATAAGTGCCGATAGGCATTTCAGATATAGTTGCCGATTGGCATTTTAAAAATAGGTGCCGATAGGCATTTCAGATATAGAAGCCGACAGGTATTTCAAATATAAGTGTCGATAGGCATTCCAGATATGGTTGCCGATAGGCATTTCAAATATAGGTGCCGATAGGCATTTCAGATATAGAAGCCGACAGGTATTTCAAATATAGGTGTCGATAGGCATTCCAGATATGGTTGCCGATAGGCATTTCAAATATAGGTGCTGATAGGCATTTCAGATGTAGTTTCCGATAGGCTTTTCAAAAATGAGTGCCGATAGGCATTTCAGATATAGGTGCCGATAGGCATTTCAGATATAGTTGCCGATTGACATTTTAAAAATAGGTGCCGATAGGCATTTCAGATATAGAAGCCGATAGGCATTTCAAATATAGGTGCCGATAGGCATTCCAGATATGGTTGCCGATAGGCATTTCAAATATAGGTGCTGATAGGCATTTCAGATGTAGTTTCCGATAGGCATTTCAAAAATAGGTACCGATAGGCATTTCAAATATAGGTGCCGATAGGCATTCCAGATATGGTTGCCGATAGGCATTTAAAAAATAGGTGCCGATAGGCATTTCAGATATAGGTGCCGATAGGCACTTCAGATATAGTTGCCGATTGGCATTTTAAAAATAGGTGATGATAGGCATTTAAGATATAGAAGCCGATAGGCATTTCAAATAAATGTGCCAATAGGCATTCCAGATATGGTTGCCGATAGGCATTTCAAATATATATGCTGATAGGGATTTCAGATGTTGTTTCCGATAGGCATTTCAAAAATAGGTGCCGATAGGCATTTCAGATATAGGTGCCGATAGGCATTTTAGATATAGTTGCCGATTGGCATTTTAAAAATAGGTGCCGATAGGCATTTCAGATATAAGTGCCGATAGGCATTTCAGATATAGTTGCCGATTGGCATTTTAAAAATAGGTGCCGATAGGCATTTCAGATATAGAAGCCGACAGGTATTTCAAATATAGGTGTCGATAGGCATTCCAGATATGGTTGCCGATAGGCATTTAAAATATAGGTGCTGATAGGCATTTCAGATGTAGTTTCCGATAGGCATTTCAAAAATAAGTGCCGATAGGCATTTCAGATATAGGTGCCGATAGGCATTTCAGATATAGTTGCCGATTGGCATTTTAAAAATAGGTGCCGATAGGCATTTCAGATATAGAAGCCGATAGGCATTTCAAATATAGGTGCCGACAGGCATTCCAGATATGGTTGCCGATAGGCATTTCAAATATAGGTGCTGATAGGCATTTCAGATGTAGTTTCCGATAGGCATTTCAAAAATAGGTACCGATAGGCATTTCAAATATAGGTGCCGATAGGCATTCCAGATATGGCAGCCGATAGGCATTTCAAAAATAGGTGCTGATAGGCATTTCAGATATAGGTGCCGATAGGCACTTCAGATATAGTTGCCGATTGGCATTTTAAAATTAGGTGATGATAGGCATTTAAGATATAGAAGCCGATAGGCATTTCAAATATATGTGCTGATAGGGATTTCAGATGTTGTTTCCGATAGGCATTTCAAAAATAGGTGCCGATAGGCATTTCAGATATAGGTGCCGATAGGCTTTTCAGATATATTTGCCGATTGGCATTTTAAAAATAGGTGCCGATAGGCATTTCAGATATAGAAGCCGACAGGTATTTCAAATATAGGTTTCGATAGGCATTCCAGGTATGGTTGCCGATAGGCATTTCAAATATAGGCGCTGATAGGCATTTCAGATGTAGTTTCCGATAGGCATTTCAAAAATTGGTGCCGATAGGCATTTCAGATATAGGTGCCAATAGGCATTTCAGATATAGTTGCCGATTGGCATTTTAAAAATAGGTGCCGATAGGCATTTCAGATATAGAAGCCGACAGGTATTTCAAATATAGGTGTCGATAGGCATTCCAGATATGGTTGCCGATAGGCATTTCAAATATAGGTGCTGATAGGCATTTCAGATGTAGTTTCCGATAGGCATTTCAAAAATAAGTGCCGATAGGTATTTCAGATATAGGTGCCGATAGGCATTTCAGATATAGTTGCCGATTGGCATTTTAAAAATAGGTGCCGATAGGCATTTCAGATATAGAAGCCGATAGACATTTCAAATATAGGTGCCGATAGGCATTCCAGATATGGTTGCCGATAGGCATTTCAAATATAGGTGCTGATAGGCATTTCAGATGTAGTTTCCGATAGGCATTTCAAAAATTGGTGCCGATAGGCATTTCAGATATAGGTGCCGATAGGCATTTCGGATATAGTTGCCGATTGGCACTTTAAAAATAGGTGCCGATAGGCATTTCAGATATAGAAGCCAAAAGGTATTTCAAATATAGGTGTCGATAGGCATTTCAGATATGGTTGCTAATAGGCATTTCAAATATATGTGCTGATAGGCATTTCAGAATATGTAGTTTCCGATAGGCATTTCAAAAATAGGTGCCGATAGGCATTTCAGATATAGGTGCCAATAGGCATTTCAGATATGGTTGCCGATTGGCATTTTAAAAATAGGTGCCGATAGGCATTTCAGTTATAGAAGCCGATAGATATTTCAAATATAGGTGCCGATAGGCATTCCAAATATGGTTGCCGATAGGCGTTTCAAATATAGGTGCTGATAGGCATTTCAGATGTAGTTTCCGATAGGCATTTCAAAAATAGGTGCCGATAGGCATTTCAGATATAGGGGCCGATAGGCATTTCAGATATGGTTGCCGATTGGCATTTAAAAATAGGTGCCGATAGGCATTTCAGATATAGAAGCCGATAGGCATTTCAAATGTAGGTGTCGATAGGCATTTCAGATATGGTTGCCGATAAGCATTTCAAATATAGGTACTGATAGGCATTTCAGATGTAGTTTCCGATAGGCATTTCAAAAATAGGTGCCGATAGGCATTTCAGATATAGAAGCCGATAGGCATTTCAAATATAGGTGCCGATAGGCATTCCAGATATGTTTGCCTATGGGCATTTCAAATATAGGTGCTGATAGGCATTTCAGATGTAGTTTCCGATAGGCATTTAAAAAATTGGTGCCGATAGGCATTTTAGATATAGGTGCCGATAGGCATTTCAGATATAGTTGCCGATTAACATTTTAAAAAAAAGGGGCCGATAGGCATTTCAGATATAGAAGCCGATAGGTATTTCAAATATAGGTGTCGATAGGCATTTCAGATATGTTTGCCGATAGGCATTTAATATATAGGTGCTGATAGGCATTTCAGATGTAGTTTCCGATAGGCATTTCAAAAATAGGTGCCCATATGCATTTCAGATATAGGTGCCGATAGGCATTTCAGATATAGTTGCCGATTGACATTATAAAAATAGGTGCCGTTAGGCATTTCAGATATAGAAGCCGATAGGCATTTCAAATATAGGTGCCGATGGGCATTCCAGATATGGTTGCCAATAGGCATTTCAAATATAGGTGCTGATAGGCATTTCAGATGTAGTTTCCGATAGGCATTTCAAAAATAGGTGCCGATAGGCATTTCAGATATAGGTGCCGATAGGCATTTCAGATATAGTTGCCAATTGGCATTTTAAAAATAGGTGCCGATAGGCATTCCAGATATGGTTGCCGATAGGCATTTCTAATATAGGTGCTGATAGGCATTTCAGATGTAGTTTCCGATAGGCATTGTAAAAATTGGTGCCGATAGGCATTTCAGATATAGGTGCCGATAGGCATTTCAGATATAGTTGCCGATTGCATTTTAAAAATAGGTGCCGATGTCAATTTAGATATAGAAGCCGATAGGTATTTCAAATATAGGTGTCGATAGGCATTTCAGATATGGTTGCCGATAGGCATTTCAAATATAGGTGCTGATAGGCATTTCAGATGTAGTTTCTGATAGGCATTTCAAAAATAGGTG
Source organism: Venustoraphidia nigricollis (assembly GCA_034508555.1). Lineage (NCBI taxonomy): Eukaryota > Metazoa > Arthropoda > Insecta > Raphidioptera > Raphidiidae > Venustoraphidia > Venustoraphidia nigricollis. Next base: position 26,410 of record JAVRKA010000555.1, read on the forward strand.
CCGATAGGCATTTCAGATATAGGTGCCGATAGGCATTTCTGATATAGTTGCCGATTGGCATTTTAAAAATAGGTGCCGATAGGTATTTCAGATATAGAAGCCGATAGGTATTTCAAATATAGGTGTCGATAGGCATTTCAGATATGGTTGCCGATAGGCATTTCAAATATAGGTGCTGATAGGCATTTTAAATGTAGTTTCCGATAGGCATTTCAAAAATAGGTGCCGATAGGTATTTCAGATATAGGTGCCGATAGGCATTTCAGATATAGTTGCCGATTGGCATTTTAAAAATAGGTGCCGATAGGCATTTCAGATATAGAAGCCGATAGGTATTTCAAATATAGGTGTCGATAGGCATTTCAGATATGGTTGCCGTTAGGCATTTCAAATATAGATGCTGATAGGCATTTCAGATGTAGTTTCCGATAGGCATTTCAAAAATAGGTGCCGATAGGCATTTCAGATATAGGTGCCGATAGGCATTTTAGATATAGTTGCCGATTGGCATTTTAAAAATAGGTGCCGATAGACATTTCAGATGTAGTTTCCGATAGGCATTTCAAAAATAGTTGCCGATAGGTATTTTAGATATAGGTGCCGATAGGCATATCAGATATAGTTGCCGATAGGCATTTAAAATATAGTTGCCTATAGGCATTTTAAATATAGGTGTCGATAGGCATTTCAGATATAAATGCAGAAAGGCTTTTCAGATATAGGTGCCGATAGGCATTTCTCATGTGGTTGCCGATAGGCATTTCAAATATAGGTGCTGATAGGCAATTCAGATGTAGTTTCCGATAGGCATTTCAAAAATAGGTGCTGGTAGGCATTTCAAATATAGGTGCCGATAGGCACTTCAGATATAGTTGCCGATTGGCATTTTAAAAATAGGTGCCGATAGGCATTTCAGATATTGAAGCCGATATGCATTACAAATATAGGTGCCAATAGGCATTCCAGATATGGTTGCCGATAGGCATTTCAAATATAGGTGCTGATAGGCATTTCAGATGTAGTTTCCGATAGGCATTTAAATAATAGGTGCCGATAGGCATTTTAGATATAGAAGCCGATAGGCGTTTCAAATATAGGTGCCGATAGGCATTCCAGATATGGTTGCCGATAGGCATTTCAAATATAGGTGCTGATAGGCATTTCAGATGTAGTTTCCGATAGGCAATTCAAAAATAGGTGCCGATAGGCATTTCAGATATAGGTGCCGATAGGCATTTCAGATATAGTTTCCGATTGGCATTTTAAAAATAGGTGCCGATAGGCATTTTAGATATAGAAGCCGATAGGCATTTCAAATATAGGTGCCGATAGGCATTCCAGATATGGTTGCCGATAGGCATTTCAAATATAGGTGCTGATAGGCATTTCAGATGTAGTTTCCGATAGGCATTTCAAAAATAGGTACCGATCGGCATTTCAAATATAGGTGCCGATAGGCATTCCAGATATGGTTGCCGATAGGCATTTCAAAAATAGGTGCCGATAGGCATTTCAGATATAGGTGCCGATAGGCACTTCAGAAATAGTTGCCGATTGGCATTTTAAAAATAGGTTCCGATAGGCATTTAAGATATAGAAGACGATAGGCATTTCAAATATAGGTGCTAATAGGCATTCCAGATATGGTTGCCGATAGGCATTTCAAATATATGTGCTGATAGGCATTTCAGATGTAGTTTCCGATAGGCATTTCAAAAATAGGTGCCGAAAGGCATTTCAGATATAGGTGCCGATAGGCATTTCAGATATAGTTTCCGATTGGCATTTTAAAAATAGGTGCCGATAGGCATTTCAGGTATAAGTGCCGATAGGCTTTTCAGATATAATTGCCGATTGGCATTTTAAAAATAGGTGCCGATGGACATTTCAGATATAGAAGCCGACAGGTATTTCAAATATAGGTTTCGATAGGCATTCCAGATATAGTTGCCGATAGGCATTTCAAATATAGGTGCTGATAGGCATTTCAGATGTAGTTTCCGATAGGCATTTCAAAAATAGGGGCCGATAGACATTTCAGATATAGGTGCCGATAGGCATTTCAGATATAGTTGCCGATTGGCATTTTAAAAATAGGTGCCGATAGGCATTTCAGATATAGAAGCCAATAGGCATTTCAAATATAGGTGCCGATAGGCATTCCAGATATGGTTGGCGATAGGCATTTCAAATATAGGTGCTGATAGGCATTTCAGATGTAGTTTCCGATAGGCATTTCAAAAATAGGTACCGATAGGCATTTCAAATATAGGTGCCGATAGGCATTACAGATATGGTTGCCGATAGGCATTTCAAAAATGGGTCCCGAAAGGCATTTCAGATATAGGTGCCGATAGGCACTTCAGATATAGTTGCCGATTGGCATTTTAAAAATAGGTGCCGATAGGCATTTAAGATATAGAAGCCGATAGGCATTTCAAATATAGGTGCCAATAGGCATTCTAGATATGGTTGCCGATAGGAATTTCAAATATATGTGCTGATAGGCATTTCAGATGTAGTATCGGATAGGCATTTCAAAAATAGGTGCCGATAGGCATTTCAGATATAAGTGCCGATAGGCATTTCAGATATAGTTGCCGATTGGCATTTTAAAAATAGGTGCCGATAGGCATTTCAGATATAAAAGCCGACAGGTATTTCAAATATATGTGTCGATAGGCATTCCAGATATGGTTGCCAATAGGCATTTCAAATATAGGTGCTGATAGGCATTTCAGATGTAGTTTCCGATAGGCATCTCAAAAATAAGTGCCGATAGGCATTTCAGATATAGGTGTCGATAGGCATTTCAGATATAGTTGCCGATTGGCATTTTAAAAATAGGTGCCGATAGGCATTTCTGATATAGAAGCCGACAGGTATTTCAAATATAGGTGTCGATAGGCATTCCAGGTATAGTTGCCGATAGGCATTTCAAATATAGGTGCTGATAGGCATTTCAGACGTAGTTTCCGATAGGCATTTCAAAAATAAGTGCCGATAGGCATTTCAGATATAGGTGCCGATAGGCATTCCAGATATAGTTGCCGATTGGCATTTTAAAAATAGGTGCCGATAGGCATTTCAGATATAGAAGCCGATAGGCATTTCAAATATAGGTGCCGATAGGCATTCCAGATATGGTTGCCGTTAGGCATTTCAAATATAGGTGCTGATAGGCATTTCAGATGTAGTTTCCGATAGGCATTTCAAAAATAGGTACCGATAGGCATTTCAAATATAGGTGCCGATAGGCATTCCAGATATGATTGCCGATAGGCATTTCAAAAATAGGTGCCGATAGGCATTTCAGATATAAAAGCCGACAGGTATTTCAAATATAGGTGTCGATAGGCATTCCAGATATGGTTGCCGATAGGCATTTCAAATATAGGTGCTGATAGGTATTTCAGATGTAGTTTCCGATAGGCATTTTTAATAATATATGCCGATAGGCATTTCAGATATAGGTGCCGATAGGCATTTCAGATATAGTTGCCGATTGGCATTTTAAAATAGGTGCCGATAGGCATTTAAGATATAGAAGCCGATAGGCATTTCAAATATAGGTGCCAATAGGCATTCCAGATATGGTTGCCGATAGGCATTTCAAATAAATGTGCTGATAGGCATTTCAGATGTAGTATCCGATAGGCATTTCAAAAATAGGTGCCGATAGGCATTTCAGATATAGGTGCCGATTGGCATTTTAAAAATAGGTGCCGATAGGCATTTCAGATATAAAAGCCGACAGGTATTTCAAATATAGGTGTCGATAGGCATTCCAGATATGGTTGCCGATAGGCATTTCAAATATAGGTGCTGATAGACATTTCAGATGTAGTTTCCGATAGGCATTTCAAAAATAAGTGCCGATAGGCATTTCAGATATAGGTGCCGATAGGCATTTCAGATATAGTTGCCGATTGGCATTTCAAAAATAGGTGCCGATAGGCATTTCAGATATAGAAGCCGACAGGTATTTCAAATATAGGTGTCGATAGGCATTCCAGATATGGTTGCCGATAGGCATTTCAAATATAGGTGCTGATAGGTATTTCAGATGTAGTTTCCGATAGGCATTTTTAATAATATACGCCGATAGGCATTTCAGATATAGGTGCCGATAGGCATTTCAGATATAGTTGCCGATTGGCATTTTAAAAATAGGTGCCGATAGGCATTATAGATATAGAAGGCGATAGGCAATACAAATATAGGTGCCGATAGGCATTCCAGATATGGTTGCCGATAGGCATTTCAAATATAGGTGCTGATAGGCATTTCAGATGTAGTTTCCGATAGGCATTTCAAAAATTGGTGCCGATAGGCATTTCAGATATAGGTGTCGATAGGCATTTCAGATATAGTTTCCGATTGGCACTTTAAAAATTGGTGCCGATAGGCATTTCAGATATAGAAGCCGATAGGTATTTCAAATATAGGTGTCGATAGGCATTTCAGATATGGTTGCCGATAGGCATTTCAAATATAGGTGCTGATAGGCATTTCAGATGTTATTTCTGATAGGCATTTCAAAAATAGGTGCCGATAGGCAATTCAGATATAGGTGCCGATAGGCATTTCAGATATAGTTGCCGATTGGCATTTTAAAAATAGGTGTCGATAGGCATTTCAGATATAGAAGCCGAGAGGTATTTCAAATATAGGTGTCGATAGGCATTTTAGATATGTTTGCCGATAGGCATTTCAAATATAGGTGCTGATAGGCATTTCAGATGTAGTTTCCGATAGGCATTTCAAAAATAGGTGCCGATAGGCATTTCAGATATAGTTGCCGATTGGCATTTTAAAAATAGGTGCCGATAGGCATTTCAGATATAGATGCCGATAGGCATTTCAAATATAGGTGCCGATGGGCATTCCAGATATGGTTGCCGATAGGCATTTCAAATATAGGTGCTGATAGGCATTTCAGATGTAGTTTCCGATAGGCATTTCAAAAATAGGTGCCGATAGGCATTTCATATATAGGTGCCGATAGGCATTTCAGATATAGTTGCCAATTGGCATTTTAAAAATAGGTGCCGATGGGCATTTCAGATATAGAAGCCGATAGGCATTTCAAATATAGGTGCCGATAGGCATTCAAGATATGTTTGCCGATAGGCATTTTAAATATAGGTGCTGATAGGCATTTCAGATGTAGCTTCCGATAGGCATTTCAAAAATTGGTGCCGATAGGCATTTCAGATATAGGTGCTGATAGGCATTTCAGATATAGTTGCCGATTTGCATTTTAAAAATAGGTGCAGATAGGCATTTCAGTTATAAAAGCCGATAGGCATTTCAAAAATAGGTGCCGATAGGCATTTCAGATATAGGTGCCGATAGGCATTTCAAATATAGTTGCCGATTGGCATTTTAAAAATAGGTGCCGATAGGCATTTCAGATATAAAAGCCGATAGGCATTTCAAATGTAGGTGTCGATAGGCATTTCAGATATGGTTGCCGATGGGCATTTCAAATATAGGTGCTGATAGGCATTTCAGATGTAGTTTTTTATAGGCATTTCAAAAATAGGTGCCGATAGGCATTTCGGATATAGGTGCCGATAGGCATTTCAGATATAGTTGCCGATTGGCATTTTAAAAATAGGTGTCGATAGGCATTTCAGATATAGAAGCCGATAGGCATTTCAAATATAGGTGCCGATAGGCATTCCAGATATGGTTGCCGATAGGCATTTCAAATATAGGTGCTGATAGGCATTTCAGATGTAGTTTTTGATAGGCATTTCAAAAATTGGTGCCGATTGGCATTTCAGATATAGGTGCCGATAGGCATTTCAGATATAGTTGCCGATTAACATTTTAAAAATAGGTGCCGATAGGCATTTCAGATATAGAAGCCGATAGGTATTTCAAATATAGGTGTCGATAGGCATTTCAGATATGTTTGCCGATAGGCATTTAAAATATAGGTGCTGATAGGCATTTCAGATATAGTTTCCGATAGGCATTTCAAAAATAGGTGCCGATAGGCATTTCAGATATAGGTGCCGAAAGGCATTTCAGATATAGTTGCCTATTGGCATTTTAAAAATAGGTGCCGATAGGCATTTCAGATGTAGTTTACGATAGGCATTTCCAAAATAGGTGCCGATAGGCATTTCAGATATAGGTGCCGATAGGCATATTAGATATAGTTGCCGATAGGCATTTAAAATATAGGTGCCGATAGGCATTTCAAATATAGGTGTCGATAGGCATTTCAGATATAAATGCCAAAAGGCATTTCAGATATAGGTGCCGATAGGCATTTCTGATGTGGTTGCCGTTTGGCATTTTAAAAATAGGTGCTGATAGGCATTTCAGATATAGAAGCCGATAGGCATTTCAAATATAGGTGCCGATAGGCATTCCAGATATGGTTGCCGATAGGCATTTCAAATATAGGTGCTGATAGGCATTTCAGATGTGGTTTCCGATAGGCATTTCAAAAATTGGTGCCGATAGGCATTTCAGATATAGGTGCCGATAGGCATTTCAAATATAGTTGCCGATTGGCATTTCAGATATAGTTGCCGATTGGCATTTTAAAAATAGGTGCCGATAGGCATTTCAGATATAGAAGCCGATAGGTATTTCAAATATAGGTGTCGATAGGCATTTCAGATATGGTTGCCGTTAGGCATTTCAAATATAGGTGCTGATAGGCATTTGAGATGTAGTTTACGATAGGCATTTCAAGAATAGGTGCCGGAAGGCATTTCAGATATAGGTGCCGATAGGCATTTCAGATATAGTTGCCGAGTGGCATTTTAAAAATAGGTACCGATAGGCATTTCAGATATAGAAGCCGATAGGCATTTCAAATATAGGTGCCGATAGGCATTCCAGATATGGTTGCCGATAGGCATTTCAAATATAGGTGCTGATAGGCATTTCAGATGTAGTTCCCGATAGGCATTTCAAAAATTGGTGCCGATAGGCATTTCAGATATAGGTGCCGATAGGCATTTCAGATATAGTTGCCGATTAACATTTTAAAAATAGGTGCCGATGGGCATTTCAGATACAGAAGCCAATAGGCATTTCAAATATAGGTGCCGATAGGCATTCCAGATATGGTTGCCGATAGGCATTTCAAATATAGGTGCTGATAGGCATCTCAGATGTAGTTTCCGATAGGCATTTCAAAAATAGGTGCCGATAGTCATTTCAGATATAGTTGCCGATTGGCATTTTAAAAATAGGTGCCGATAGGCATTTCAGATATAGAAGCCGATAGATATTTCAAATATAGGTGTCGATAGGCATTTCAGATATGTTTGCCGATAGGCATTTCAAATATAGGTGCTGATAGGCATTTCAGATGTAGTTTCCGATAGGCATTTCAAAAATTGGTGCCGATAGGCATTTCAGATATAGGTGCCGAAAGGCATTTCAGATATAGTTGCCGATTGGCATTTTAAAAATAGGTGCCGATAGGCATTTTAAAAATAGGTGCCGATAGGCATTTAGAATATAGTTGCCGATTGGCATTTTAAAAATAGGTGCCGGTAGGCATTTCAGATATAGAAGCCGATAGGCATTTTAAATATAGGTGCCGATAGGCATTTTAGATATGGCTGCCGATAGGCATTTCAAATATAAGTGTTGATTGGCATTTCAGATGTAGTTTCCGATAGGCATTTTAAAAATTTTTGCCGATATGCATTTCAGATATAGGTGCTGATAGGCATTTCAGATATAGTAGCCGATTGGCATTTTAAAAATAGGTTGCAGCGACTACATGTTTTTTTTTTACTTTATAATACGTGCATTATATACATTTGTAAATTTATGTAGTTAAATTTATTGATACGTTTTTTTTCTTTCAAATATCCTGTCAGACCGCAACCAGCATTACTTGTTTATTACTAACTGCGATCTGACAGAGATATCATTTAATAATTATATAATTTATTCATAACAGGACGATGCGAACCTCGTCTATAAATACAGGTCAAGTGCCGTTTCTCGAGGAGAAATTAGCCGTCCGCGTTCCTGTCGATACGTTTTATATTGTTGTCATTAATTTAATTTAAATATATTTTGTTTTATTAAAACGCTTCTCTTTTTTTTTCTTACTTTTTTTAATTGGAAATTATTCGAGTAAAATCTCCTTAAAAGATCATCTAACCAGTTTCACTGGTATTGTTAACAGTGTGTGTGCGTTTCTTTTGCAAAATCTAAACTCTGTTATACCACCTTTTTATTATAAGAAACCACACTACGTTACAAGGTGCCGATAGGCATTTCAGATATAGAAGCAGATAGGTATTTCAAATATAGGTGTCTATAGGCATTACAGATATGGTTGCCGATAGGCATTTCAAATATAGGTGCTGATAGGCATTTCAGATTTAGTTTCCGATAGGCATTTCAAAAATAGGTGCCGATAGGCATTTCAGATATAGGTGCCGATAGGCATTTTAGATATAGTTGACGATTGGCATTTTAAAAATAGGTACCGATAGGCATTTCAGATGTAGTTTCCGATAGGCATTTCAAAAATAGGTGCCGATAGGCATTTCAGATAGAGGTGCCGATAGGCATTTCTGATGTGGTTGCCGAAAGGCATTTCAAATATAGGTGCTGATAGGCATTTCAGATGTAGTTTCCGATAGGCATTTCATAAATAGGTGCCGATAGGCATTTCAGATATAGGTGCCGATAGGCACTTCAGATATAGTTGCCGATTGGCATTTTAAAAATAGGTGCCGATAGGCATTTCAGATATTGAAGCCGATAGGCATTTCAAATATAGGTGCCAATAGGCATTCCAGATATTGTTGCAGATAGGCATTTCAAATATAGATGCTGATAGGCATTTCAGATGTAGTTTCCGATAGGCATTTCAAAAATAGTTGCCGATAGGCATTTCAGATATAGGTGCCGATAGGCATTTCAGATATAGTTGCCGATTGGCATTTTGAAAATAGGTGCCGATAGGCATTTCAGATATAGAAGCCGACAGGTATTTCAAATATAGGTGTCGATAGGCATTTCAGATATGGTTGCCGATAGGCTTTTCAGATATAGTTGCCGATTGGCATTTTAAAAATAGGTGCCGATAGGCATTTCAAAAATAGGTGCCGATAGGCATTTCAGATATAGAAGCCGATAGGCATTTCAAATATAGGTGCCGATAGGCATTCCAGATATAATTGCCGATAGGCATTTCAAATATAGGTGCTGATAGGCATTTCAGATGTAGTTTCCGATAGGCATTTCAAAAATAGGTGCCGATAGGCATTTCAGATATAGGTGCCGATAGGCATTTCAGATATAGTTGCCGATTGGCATTTTAAAAATAGGTGCCGATAGGCATTTCAGATATAGAAGCCGATAGGCATTTCAAATATAGGTGCCGATAGGCATTCCAGATATGGTTGCCGATAGGCATTTCAAATATAGGTGCTGATAGGCATTTCAGATGTAGTTTCCGATAGGCATTTCAAAAATAGGTGCCGATAGGCATTTCAGATATAGGTGCCGATAGGCATTTTAGATATACTTGCCGATTGGCATTTTAAAAATAGCTGCTGATAGGCATTTCAGATGTAGTTTCCGATAGGCATTTCAAAAATAGGTGCCGATAGGCATTTCAGATATAGGTGCCGATAGGCATTTCAGATATAGTTGCGGATTGGCATTTTAAAAATAGGTGCCGTTAGGCATTTCAGATATAGAAGCCGATAGGCATTTCAAATATAGGTGCCGATAGGCATTCCAGATATGGTTGCCGATAGGCATTTCAAATATAGGTGCTGATAGGCATTTCAAATGTAGTTTCCGATAGGCATTTCAAAAATTGGTGCCGATAGGCATTTCAGATATAGGTGCCAATAGGCATTTCGGATATAGTTGCCGATTGGCATTTTAAAAATAGGTGCCGATAGGCATTTCAGATATAGAAGCCGACAGGTATTTCAAATATAGGTGTCGATAGGCATTTCAGATATGGTTGCCGATAGGCATTTCAAATATAGGTGCTGATAGGCATTTCAGATGTAGTTTCCGATAGGCATTTCAAAAATAGGTGCCGATAGGCATTTCAGATATAGGTACCGATAGGCATTTCAGATATATTTGCCGATTGGCATTTTAAAAATAGGTGCCATAGGCATTTCAGATGTAGTTTCCGATAGGCATTTCAAAAATAGGTGCCGATAGGCATTTCAGATATAGGTGCCGATAGGCACTTTAGATATAGTTGCCGATTGGCATTTTAAAAATAGGTGCCGATAGGCATTTCAGATATAGAAGCCGATAGGCATTTCAAATATAGGTGCTGATAGGCATTTCAGATGTTGTTTCCGATAGGCATTTCAAAAATAGGTGCCGATAGGCATTTCAGATATAGGTGCCGATAGGCATTTCAGATATAGTTGCCGATTGGCATTTTAAAAATAGGTGCCGATATGCATTTCAGATATAGAAGCCGATAGGCATTTCAAATATATGTGCCGATAGGCATTCCAGATATGGTTGCCGATAGGCATTTAAATATAGGTGCTGATAGGCATTTCAGATGTAGTTTCCGATAGTTATTTCAAAAATTGGTGCCGATAGGCATTTCAGATATAGGTGCCGATAGGCATTTCAGATATAGTTGCCGATTGGCATTTTAAAAATAGGTGCCGATAGGCATTTCAGATATAGAAGCCGATAGGTATATCAAATATAGGTGTCGATAGGCATTTCAGATATGGTTGCTGATAGGCATTTCAAATATAGGTGCTGATAGGCATTCCAGATATGGTTGCCGATAGGCATTTCAAATATAGATGCTGATAGGCATTTCAGATGTAGTTTCCGATAGGCATTTCAAAAATAGGTGCCGATAGGCATTTCAGATATAGGTGCCGATAGGCATTTCAGATATAGTTGCCGATTGGCATTTTAAAAATAGGTGCCAATAGGCATTTCAGATATAGAAGCCGATAGGTATTTCAAATATGGGTGTCGATAGGCATTTCAGATATGGTTGCCGATAGGCATTTCAAATATAGGTGCTGATAGGCATTTCAGATGTAGTTTCCGATAGGCATTTCAAAAATAGGTGCCGATAGGCATTTCAGATATATGTGCCGATAGGCATTTTAGATATAGTTGCCGATTGGCATTTTAAAAATAGGTGCCGATAGGCATTTCAGATGTAGTTTCCGATAGGCTTTTAAAAAATAGGTGCCGATAGGCATTTCAGATATAGGTGCCGACAGGCATTTCAGATATAGGTGCCTATAGGCATTTCAGATATAGTTGCCGATTGGCATTTTAAAAATAGGTGCCGATAGGCATTTCAGATATAGAAGCCGATAGGCATTTCAAATTAAGGTGCCGATAGGCATTCCAGATATGGTTGCCGATAGGCATTTCAAATATAGATGCTGCTAGGCATTTCAGATGTAGTTTCCGATAGGCATTTCAAAAATAGGTGCCGATAGGCATTTCAGATATAGGTGCCGATAGGCATTTCAGATATAGTTGCCGATTGGCATTTTAAAAATATGTGCCGATAGGCATTTCAGATATAGAAGCCGATAGGTATTTCAAATAAAGGTGTCGATAGGCATTTCAGATATGGTTGCCGATAGGCATTTCAAATATAGGTGCTGATAGGCATTTCAGATGTAGTTTCCGATAGGCATTTCAAAAATATGTGCCGATAGACATTTCAGATATAGGTGCCAATAGGCATTTCAGATATAGTTGCCGATTGGCATTTTAAAAATAGGTGCTGGTAGGCATTTCAGATATAGAAGCCGATAGGCATTTTAAATATAGGTGCCGATAGGCATTCCAGATATAATTGCCGATAGGCATTTCAAATATAAGTGTTGATAGGCATTTCAGATGCAGTTTCGGATAGGCATTTTAAAAATTTTTGCCGATAGGCATTTCAGATAAAGGTGCCGATAGGCATTTCAGATATAGTAGCCGATTGGCATTTTAAAAATAGGTGCCGATAGGCATTTCAGATATAGAAGCCGATAGGTATTTCAAATATAGGTGTCTATAGGCATTACAGATATGGCTGCCGATAGGCATTTCAAATATAGGTGCTGATAGGCATTTCAGATGTAGTTTCCGATAGGCATTTCAAAAATAGGTGCCGATAGGCATTTCAGATATAGGTGCCGATAGGCTTTTTAGATATAGTTGACGATTGGCATTTTAAAAATAGGTACCGATAGGCATTTCAGATGTAGTTTCCGATAGGCATTTCAAAAATAGGTGCCGATAGGCATTTCAGATATAGGTGCCGATAGGCATATCAGATATAGTTGCCGATAGGCATTTAAAATATAGATGCCGATAGGCATTTCAAATATAGGTGTCGATAGGCATTTCAGATATAAATGCAGAAAGGCATTTCAGATATAGGTGCCAATAGGCATTCCGAAGTGGTTGCCGATAGGCATTTCAAATATAGGTGCTGATAGGCATTTCAGATGTAGTTTCCGATAGGCATTTAATAAATAGGTGCCGATAGGCATTTCAGATATAGGTGCCGATAGGCACTTCAGATATAGTTGCCGATTGGCATTTTAAAAATAGGTGCCGATAGGCATTTCAGATTTTGAAGCCGATAGGCATTTCAAATATAGGTGCTGATAGGCATTTCAGATGTAGTTTCCGATAGGCATTTCAAAAATTGGTGCCTATAGGCATTTCAGATATAGGTGCCGATAGGCATTTCGGATATAGTTGCCGATTGGCATTTTAAAAATAGATGCCGATAGGCATTTCAGATGTAGTTTCCGATAGGCATTTCAAAAATAGGTGCCGATAGGCATTTCAGATAGAGGTGCCTATAGGCATATCAGATATAGTTGCCGATAGGCATTTAAAATATAGGTGCCGATAGGCATTTCAAATATAGGTGTCGATAGGCATTTCAGATATAAATGCCGAAAGGCATTTCAGATATAGGTGCCGATAGGCATTTCAAATATAGTTGCCGATTGGCATTTTAAAAATATGTGCCGATAGGGTTTTCAGATATAGAAGCCGATAGGTATTTCAAATATAGGTGTCGATAGGCATTTCAGATATGGTTGCCGATAGGCATTTCAAATATAGGTGCTGATAGGCATTTCAGATGTAGTTTCCGATAGGCATTTCAAAAATAGGTGCCGATAGGCATTTCAGATATAGGTGCCGATAGGCATTTCAGATGTAGGTTCCGATAGGTATTTCAAAAATAGGTGCCGATAGGCATTTCAGATATAGGTGCCGATAGGCATATCAGATATAGTTGCCGATAGGCATTTAAAATATAGGTGCCGATAGGCATTTCAAATATAGGTGTCGATAGGCATTTCAGATATAAATGCAGAAAGGCATTTCAGAAATAGGTGCCGAAAGGCATTTTTGATGTGGTTGCCGATAGGCATTTCAAATATAGGTGCTGATGGGCATTTCAGATGTAGTTTCCTATAGGCATTTCAAAAATAGGTGCCGATAGGCATTTCAGATAGAGGTGCCGATAGGCACTTCAGATATAGTTGCCGATTAGCATTTTAAAAATAGGTGCCGATAGGCATTTCAGATATTGAAGCCGATAGGCATTTCAAATATAGGTGCCAATAGGCATTCCAGATATGGTTGCCGATAGGCATTTCAAATATAGGTGCTGATAGGCATTTCAGATGTAGTTCCCGATAGGCATTTCAAAAATAGGTGCCGATAGGCATTTCAGATATAGGTGCCGATAGGCATTTCAAATATAGTTGCCGATTGGCATTTTGAAAATAGGTGCCGATAGGCATTTCAGATATAGGTGCCGATAGGCATTTCAGATATAGTTGCCGATTGGCATTTCAAAAATAGGTGCCGATAGGCATTTCAGATGTAGTTTCCGATAGGTATTTCAAAAATAGGTGCCGATAGGCATTTCAGATATAGGTGCCGATAGGCATTTCAGATATAGTAGCCGATTATCATTTTAAAAATAGGTGCCGTTAGGCATTTCAGATATAGAAGCCGATAGGTATTTCAAATATAGGTGTCGATAGGCATTTCAGATATGGTTGCCGATAGGCATTTCAAATATAGGTGCTGATAGGCATTTTAGATGTAGTTTCCGATAGGCATTTCAAAAATAGGTGCCGATAGGCATTTCAGATATAGGTGCCGATAGCCATTTCAGATATAGTTGCCGATTGGTTTTTTAAAAATATGTGCCGATAGGCATTTCAGATATAGAAGCCGATAGGTATTTCAAATATAGGTGTCGATAGGCATTTCAGATATGGTTGCCGATAGGCATTTCAAATATAGGTGCTGATAGGCATTTCAGATGTAGTTTCCGATAGGCATTTCAAAAATAGGTGCCGATAGGCATTTCAGATATAGGTGCCGATAGGCATTTTAGATATAGTTGCCGAATGGCATTTTAAAAATAGGTGCCGATAGGCATTTCAGATGTAGTTTCCGATAGGTATTTCAAAAATAGGTGCCGATAGGCATTTCAGATATAGGTGCCGATAGGCATATCAGATATAGTTGCCGATAGGCATTTAAAATATAGGTGCCGATAGGCATTTCAAATATACGTGTCGATAGGCATTTCAGATATAAATGCAGAAAGGCATTTCAGATATAGGTGCCGATAGGCATTTTTGATGTGGTTGCCGATAGGCATTTCAAATATAGGTGCTGATAGGCATTTCAGATGTAGTTTCCGATAGGCATTTCGAAAATAGGTGCCGATAGGCATTTCAGATATAGGTGCCGATAGGCACTTCAGATATAGTTGCCGATTGGCATTTTAAAAATAGTTGCCGATAGGAGTAGATGATAATAGGTATGTCCTGGATCAACCGATTTGATGACGTTTCAGGTCGCAGAATCGCCCATTTTTACCCCCACCACTTTTTAATAATTTGTGCAATATTTGCATGGTGGTCGTCGACGACGACTCTCTCGACGTTCTTCGTTAATAGCCCCCTACCCCACCGCCCCCTCTTCCGCCCCCCATCCGACGACAAGAGTTCGTCGAGACGTTGCAACGGGGTTATTTTTTTACTGATGCGTTTGAATGGTATATTGTAGTTTATTGCAAAAGATAACCCCAGGTAGGTATGCAATCTGCAATACATGAGCTAGAGCGATGTCTTCGATATTTTAATCGCCTACAACGTAGGCAGCCCGCACAGCTTTTTTTTCATGCCAGAGCCAGTGTGTTTTCGAACTCGGGACTTTTAGGTCGGCCGTCCAACACTCTACCACAGAGCCATCGCACCGTATTGCCCAAGCGTCGTTAAAACATGTATATATAAAACACGTTGCGTTACACAGAAACACGTCGCTTCTATGATCATTTAAGGTTGATTGAATACAAGCAAAAATGTGGTTACAGGGTGTTTTTTAATACTGCGCTGCCTTGTTATCAAGTACAATATGTGATGCGTTATAATTGGAATTTATTATAATAGGTTATAATAATAAGCATGTATTTTATTTATATCAAACTCTTTATTTAAAACATCATATTATTATAAAAATCTTCCTAGTAGCTTTTTTATAGGTTCAGACAGGAATAAATTCTAGAGGTTAGATAAAAGAATATTACTTCTATAATAATATTGTCCTCGCAATAAGTTTTATTAATTTGTTAGCTTTGCACCTCTCCAAACTGTTCACTTTTACAATACATCACTCACGTACTATGCTATAAAACTGCAATGAGCTGTTATTTGTCAATAGCTAAACGTTGAGAAATTAAAAATTAATTACTACTCAACTAAAGTACTATTGCGATGAACCATCCTGTAAAGCTGTAGATCTGTACGCATAATAAACAAAGTATTGATCATTGATGGAAATCGTAAGTAGTAGCTTTTTATAGGTTCAGACAGGAATAAATATTAGCGAACAGATAGACGGACATTCCATTTGTTTTTTTTATCAAGAAGATAGACAGACAGACAGATAGACAGAACCATTTTTATGCTTTTTAGGACGTAAGTTTATTCATGATATTGAGTAATTACTTTGATTACGTTATTATATATTATTATATAAATCATTATTATTAGAAATCACACTGAAGTAAAAATTGTTATTTATACTTTAAAACGAGTGTTCACAACAATCTGCAGAGATACTTTTAACATTAAGGTTCCTATCGAGAGAGAGAGAGAGTTCTCATGTCTCTATTTTCATATATATTTTACATATTTTTTATACACCTATCTTGTATCTGTTTCAACTCTATTAGGTATTTGTTCTGTATCAGTTAACACACTGTTTGACCTCTGTTCTAACTCTGTTTGACCTCTGTTCTGTATCTATTTCGACCCTATTAGGTATCTGCCCTGTATCAGTTAACACACTGTTTGACCTCTGTTCTAACTCTGTTTGACCTCTGTTCTGTATCTATTTCGACCCTGTTAGGTACCCGTGTTGCGTCTGTTTCGACATTGTTTGAACCCCGTTTGAGATAGTTTTCTAATCAGTCTATATATATAGCTAGAATCAAGAGTTTTTCAATCAGTGTTAGTCTGACTGCAGACTGAAAAATGTCGAGCGAAAAACAAAACAGAGTAGGAGATAGATCAAGAAACGACGATTGTGTTCTGTACTATGATGGGCACAGGGTCGACAGATTTTGTGTTAGATTCGATGATAAAGGTATGAAGTTTATGCTAGGTTGTAGACCTGTACGTATAATAAACAAAGTATTGATCATTGATGGAAATCGCAAGTTTGAACTAACCGACGGTCTGGCGGAACTACTTTTTGATAGAAGACCTCTAAATTATGATACAAAGGACTTGATGCTGTATAAATCGCTTCTGCTTCTGACCAGCGCTCACAAACGCAACTATAGATCGTCAGAACAAATCTCCGGTGACGGAAGTTTCAAGTATAGACAAATCATTTCCAAGCTATTTCAACCTTTGCGCTCTAAATGCGAGAAAAGAGATGGTGAAAATTCGGTAAAAAAACAAGTTAACTGCTATAAAGAGAAACCGGAAGTGAACTGTGAAGAGTCGATTTCCTTACATTATTCTGAATACGAAGACACTGAAGACCCGAATATATTAATCGAACGATTGAAGGTCTTGTATGAAGTCGGGGGTGCGAAATCGGAACATAAAGAAGAAATTCAATCGATAGTGCAACAGCTCAGGAAAAGGGATTTGATCAAATAATTGTTTCAAAAAATACATATAACTCGAATTAAAATGTATAAACGAACAAAAAGCGTATAAACGAACAAAAAGCTTTTGTCAGAGAGAAGAATAAGTCTACTGAATCGAAACTGAATTTGCTTAAAAAGATAAGAGTGGAACGATGTCACCCCGTTCTCTCAAAAAAAATATCTAACAATAATAAGCGTAACGATTAACTACATCGTAAATAGATCTGAATTATGTGAAATTCCAAGAAATATTGTACACTTAAACAGTTAATACATTGTAAATAAATTATATATTCACTGATTTTATTATAATTTGAATACTGAATACCATGTAACACTTATGATTAATATATATACAATTTTAAAAAATACTTAAAATGTCATTATTCATTTCCAACCATCTCTCCTATTTACATAATGTTTTCTACACATATATAACACTTTTTATAAATTCAACTATCTTTAATAGATTTTATTGGTTAAAACAATTACACTATTATCTAGGTATACTTTATAGATATAGGTTATAATAGATATAGGTTAAACAAAATATTAACTAACCAAGTAAGTATATTGTTAAATTTTGTATTTGGGGACTACAATCATCTTTATTTTGGTTGCATATCGCTTTCTATAAACAGTAAGTGTTTGATTATATTACAGGGGTGTAACAATATTTAAAACATGCATAAAAACATACAAAAAATGAAAATATGAAATAAAAAACTTACATTATCTTATTATTATATTATTAATAATGGGTGAATGAAGGAATTACAGGAAATTAGGATAGGATAGGCAATTTTTGAGCTAGGAGTTTTGGTAGGTAATCGGCCATGGCCTCGAATAAGGAACCATCTCGATATTTATCTGGAATTAATTGAGGGAAACCATGGAAAACCTCAATCAAGACGGTCGGGGTACAGGAATTACCGTTTTCTCGGCGAAAGATACACCGCATCTACCCGCCGGGATTCGAACAGAAACAGCTAGATCTGCCTGTGCACAAACTTGCACAAACAGCACAGCTGGTCATACGTCATCGGACTTATAGAACCTATAAAAAAACATATTTTTTAGATTGTGTAAAAAAAGAGGTTACATAATTACGCGTGTTGTGATTTTGCTAGTTGGAAAAATCTCTCGCGGATAATCGAATGACGTAGGCATTATACACCCCTATCCGCGTGAGATTTGTTCAACTATGCGGCATAGACTAACGAGCAAGTATCACATTCCTATGCTGGGATAGGATTTATGCACCTTAGAGATCCAACGCGCATAGGGAGAAAAAAGGATTTAGGGTTCAAAAGATTAATATGGATAAAAAATAGTTAATTTTAATACTTATAATTACGAAAGACTCTTTTATGAAATCTCCAATAGTTTATAGTTAAAAAAATTGCAGTTGACATAAACATAAAATCCTGTAAAAAAGGCGTTTTTAAATATAAAAAAGTATCCGCAATAATAGTTTCGATAAAGCCCATCCGCTATCTTGCTCTTGAAATTCATAACTTTTTTTGCTTCAATCTTTGAGCTGTAACGACAAATCATATTTTTCTGAAACATTTAAAAAACACGTTTATTACTTCAAACCTAGTGGTAAAAACCTACAATAAGAGTAAATAAGAGTAATTAGAGTCTGAAAAAAGAATATTATTAGCGTTAAATCTGAAAAAATATATTATTAAAGTATAATTTAAATATTTTTAATTGGATTATATTCATTAATATTGATTTCTAGGAATAACAGTTTCGATAAAGCCCATCCGCTATCTCGCTCTTGAAATTCCTGACTTTTTGCTTCAATTTTCGAGCTGTAACGATTATATATTTCTGAAAGATTTGAAAACTTATTTATTACTTCAAACCTGGTGTTAAAAGACTTTATATCGCCAACAATTTCCTGATCAGTAGAAGGCTTTTGCAATATGTATTGTGCAAAAAGCTCAAAATTAATTTTTATCGCCACAAGTTTATCTATTTTATTTTGAATAAGCTGTATCACTATCCTTTTAACTGATGTCATATAATCATTAACGCTAGTAAATTCTCTAGCTTCATTATACACGCGATAGGTCGCAATGCGCTTTTTAAATGTAGATTCAAGTTCTACAATATTTATCCTCAAATCGTCATCGGTATAAATTGTCGATATAATTGTTCCTTGTTTATGCAATAAACTTTTTTTATGAGAGATCTTGTTTCTTATAGCAGTAGAAACGTCGCATTTTCTACAATAAAATAATTTATTATTATGACAAGATGTATTATTATCTAAACTGTTTTTCAGTCCACTCCCTGTGACGTTAGAGGGGCGATCTAAGCATGTACGATTTAGTAAATCGTCAGCAGTGTCAATTTCACGCTTATAACACGACATTTTTGAACATTTATGATTTTTTAAAGCATCAGACCACATAAAAATTTTATTACAGCTTTGGCATCGACTATTACTACCACTACACGAAATTGTGTGAGTTTTATAGCAGCTTTCATTATTAAAGGATTTATAACATTCTTGACATTTAAACATATTTAGTATATAGCTGATGTACTTTAATTTTTTCAAAAAACTCAAAATATGTTTTTCAAAAAGTGAAAATTGATGTTGAGTAATATACCACCCTCCTCCACTAAAAGATAGCGAATGAATCAAAATTTAGAAATCTATCGATATTTATAGGAAAAAAATAATTACCTATTTACGCTTCGAATGAATCAAAATTTAGAAATCTATCGATATTTATAGGAAAAAAATAATTACCTATTTACGCTTATCATAACATAGATCTAATGCACCGAGAAATTCAGCCTGCTGTATACGATGATGCCCCCAAGGCAGCGTTTTAGTCAATCCTGGGAGTTGGAACCGTTTATCGTCAGCCCTAGCACTTAGAGCAACTTTTTTCAATTTGCATGTTCGTACTTCGTGTTTGGTAGTTTTAAATGTATACATTACGCGCAATGCCTCCTTTTTATTTAAGACGCATGCGCGATAGTCCTGCCTAGATAGGTGATTAGCAACAGTGGATTTTTTAACACCTTTAGCTTTCTTGATCTCAGTTTCTCCTTCGATAACAATACTGTAAGTTTTTGCACATACGCCATTATATTCGCAAGCACGCCGCCCCCTTAGCTCATCTTTCATTTTTCCCAAGACTTTTTTATTGACTCGAGGTATGCTATAGGGATTATTCAAAGCATAGTCTGAAGTGTCGTACAAATGGATGTGGGCCTTCATATCCGCATATACATCGTCGGTATAAATATTATAAATTAGTCCGTCTGTGTCAAAGTATAATAGTTCTAAACAATCGCCATACAGAGGAATCATTTTTTCATGATGGAATTCATACATAAGTTCCTTAGATAGCTCGAGGACAGTAAAGCCAATATAAATAGGTTTATCATATTTAACTTTTAATTTATTTAGTTGTATTGCAACCAGCTCATCTTTAAAAATGGTAAGCGAATGAAAATTTGGTCGTGCGATGAGCGCTCTAGCACCTAACCTTTTACCAACGTTCTCCCATTTTGAGACAATGCGTACATCAAGTCTTTTGTCGACAGATTCCATAGTTTTTCCTAGAATTGAATAGAAAATATAATCATGTCACTATAGTATAGTATGAAGATGAATTAATTAAAAAAACCTACCAAAGACCGAATTATTCATCAGTTTAAAAAAATCCTTTTCAAAATCGTTGCAAGCGTTCGTCCGCATCGTTGTGTTTAGCTCAATATACGACTTCAGCCACGGCGACTGATTAAATCGAAGCACGCGATGTGTTTTCTCCAACACTAGACCATGTTTTAAAGCCTGCTGAAGATTTCGAATATGTATAACGTATTTCGATTTATCCATAACGTTTGGAATTAGCTTTGAGTTTTTTGTTGTAGCTTCTGGGGGGATTAAATTTTCAACACAAAACGGTAAATCACGATGGAGATCGTGTAAATGTTTAGGATATTTGAGATCCACCTCGAGAAAATAACCTTCGTCGCTTGTAGATGATACGGCGTTGACATCAAATGCATCAACCTCACTTTTATCTAACCATCGAAAACCACCGGTTGGAAGATTTAGAGACATGGCGTATCCATACTTCAATGAAAAAAAGAAAAAAAAATAGGTGTTAAAAACATGTGTTATATCATATAAGTATTAATTATATAAGTATTATATAAGTATTAGCTTACTAGGTTATTTGCGTCCAAGTAAATAATATAATTGCTCAGCTTCTCAGGATCGTAATTGTCAAGATATTTATTGTTGGCAACAGCCCGATGCCCCGAACACTGCGCGATACCGCCACGTATACCTTTCTTAACAAAATGTAGCATATCTATATCTGTCAACAATTCCAATTGGATATGGGTATATTTCAGCATAGCGTCCCAGCTAAGGCCTGGGGCCGTATAGTATTGGAGCGGATCGAGCCCGTATGCTTCGTAACATACGTGACGAAAATTCTCAAAAACGTCAGCTAGAAGCAGGACATCGGTTTTCAAGTACAAATCGCTGTACTCGCCAAGCGTTTTACAGTCAAACGACGTCCAGACTTTCTTAGCCCGCTCATACTCTTCAGGCGTAATGTTAGAATCGGTCAACTTAGAGTGAAACTTCTCGATCGCTGGTAGTTCAGATTCTTCAAGTCTTTCCCAAGAATCTGTGTATTCATACGGATATACACCCTTAACAGTAACCTGATTAAAATGCTCATCTGCTGGAAAATTTCGTCTGGTAATGTGTTTTAATTCCGGTGGTAGATTTGAAGCTAACTTTTCCAAACTGGATGTCATAAAACGGAGTGAGTCGATGAAGCGAAGCTCGATGCCATTACCAATACGTTTGGAGAATGAAATGTATTTTTGCTTATTTTCGGGAATAACATTAATTTTACCATTATCAAGTCCTAAGGCTGGAACTATCAAGTGTCCATCGTAGTTTGACAGATTATGCAACACAACGGGTATAAACTTCGGAAGTTTATAATTAATATTACATTCATTATGCGCCGGGCCTCTGAATTTGCCGGTAAGATGGCAGTGATCTCTAACTCTATCTTCATCAAGTTTTCCGCTGCAGATGTGACATAGTGAACTCGTTTGAAATAATAATTCCTCTTCGTTAGATATACGCATAGGTTCAACGGTGTTTAACACTTTTGAGATATGTTCAGCTTCGGTATATATCATGCGCATAAACGTGTCTGTACAGTTTTTACCGCGATATGAAACATATCGCGACTGACTCTCGTCGAATGAGCAATGAATGTAGTATCCGTAACTATGCGCTTCGTGTAAATTTACATCCATCGTATAAGAATTATCTGGGCTGGGATTGCACGTGCTGATTGGTTTTAAAATTGCCTCAAAATCGGCGTAAATCACATATGGAACATTAAGTTGCTTAGCATAATTTTTAAATTTAAGCATGTTTTCACCCTCTTTAGGCAGAATGACGCTCACGTGACCACAATCTTCGCGTTGATGGCGTTCTAATTTAGCACCGGTTTGAAAATAAGCTAAGCATCCATCGCAGATATTTTTAACCTCAGTGTGCTTAGAGAGTTGCGATGATATAAGTTTTGACATGTTTTTTATCCAACAAAAATGTTCCAGTTGTCCTTCGGTAATGTACAGCAAATTAACATGTGTTGATAGACGCTTTTTCGTATGATGGAGTGGGCCGACAATTTTAGACTTTCCATTTTCTCCCTCAATGCCCCAAACATTTACGCTAATTTTATTTAACCGTTCAAACTTGGAAATATCTTTTATTGATACAGGAAACTCGATGTCGGCAAAATTAAGTGTATCAGAATACTGTAAGTATTTAGATATTCTTCTAGCATTATCCTTCGCCGGATATAGAGCTGATAATATAGCCCACTTAAAGCAGAATTCATCTGCATTTTGAAGATTTAAAACCGCATGCCGAGCTTTAATATCTTTAGGTAAATCTATATGCATTGATCCTCTTAGCGGTGTATATTTATTGATATACACCTCTAAGAAAAGCACTTTTTTCAACGACCAACCCGAACCTGCACCCTCAAATTCTTGGCTTTGAGTCCTTACTTCAGAAGTGAACTTTTCAAAAACATCCTTAATATTATCCGATATTGTTACTATGCGGTTCTTTGTGTTGAATGACTTTATATCGCTTATAGATTCATCATTAACATTCTTTTCATAAATAGCAAATAGTTCCACGTTTATTTTAACAGCATTATGTTGAATAATATAACTGATAATTACATTTGAAAATTTGCGTTTTATTTCAGTCATAAAATCATCTATACACGCAAAATGGTTGGAATCAGATATTTGATAGCTAGCAATTCTAGATTTGAAAGCTGTTTGCAAAATACGTATATTCGAGTCGTTGTTAAAAGAATCGCAAGCTATAAAATTAGCTTTGTGCGCTTTGCTACGCATATGTGCGAACATATTTTTTACAAATATATTACAAATCTCACATAATTTATCATTATCAGCATTTTGTGTGAGAGAAGTACATTTTATATTTTCACTGTTACAAGTTTCTTCCTGTTTAAGTACTTTACATTTTTTATTGGATTCGGAGTTGAAGTTAAGCAAAGTTTTACGTTTTAAAAATGTCAAGCAAGAATGTTCTGCAAGCCCATCTGACATTAAAATGCCGCATTTTTCACAAAGATGATTATAGCTGTAAAGTTTTCCGCACACTTTTTTGTGCCTGAAGAGACTCTCATAATGTGAGAACAATTTGTCACAATTTCCACATTTAAACATTTTAAATTCTGAAAAAATAGAA
The DNA here is from genome assembly GCA_034508555.1 of Venustoraphidia nigricollis. Taxonomy (NCBI): domain Eukaryota; kingdom Metazoa; phylum Arthropoda; class Insecta; order Raphidioptera; family Raphidiidae; genus Venustoraphidia; species Venustoraphidia nigricollis. The sequence continues at coordinate 50,388 of JAVRKA010000555.1, forward strand.
AAAAATAGAAAATAAATCTTAGTTGATATTATGTGTTAAAATTTAAAAAAAAGCAGCCACGTAAAAGTAATTAATTTGTCTAAAAAATCATAATTTGTACAAATCTAATTTTTCTCTGGACATCGAAAAGCTTCGTTCTTTAAAAAATCAATTTAAGGATGATTTGTCGATACAATCGGAAACAAAAGTTAATAACATTTGCGCCAAATTCATATCTTTTAATATCTGTTGAAATAAATGATTTAAATCAACCATTTTTTAAATTTAAATTCAAGGTACAGTCACAAATCATTCCAAAAATTAAAGTAAAAAATTAGGGGACAAATACATACGTTTGTAAATTTCCAATTTAATTCTATTTTATTTAATGATTAAAATAATTCTTGTTTTTTTTATTCAGGAAAGCGTTACAACACCGCACCATTTTAATAGTTGGTATTATCCAATTTTAGAAAAACCCTTACAGATAATCATAGATTAGATAATTTTATAGACTTGACGTTCAAGGTCAAATTTTACATTTTTGTTCTGTCCCAGGTCACCAGTGCAAGTGGCGCTGCTGATGCTATTTTACCGGTACCGCAAAATTCAAATTAAAAAAATATGAAGATTGAAATAGTAAGTTTTTTGAAAACTTACTATTTCTAATAGAATATTTTTTAAATCTAGTTTTTTAATATTATCGTTAGCAAATCTAATTCTCTTAATATATTATTTACTTTACTTACATAAGTCCTTATGTAAAAATACTTGCAAAGTTGTGCTATCAGAATAAACGTCAGTTTATTTTAAATAACACAATTACTTCATTACACACCGAATAAACGCTTGTGCACTGAGTACCTGGTCGTATTAAGGCTTCTATCATAGATAATCATAAATAATCATAAACGCATAGAAGTTCTATGCGTTTATGATTATCTCCTGTACCTACTCAAGTCGATTTTTCTGGCGGTTTTTAGCATGCCTCTGGCGACTTTGTAATAATAGCGAGCCTTTGGTGATAAATCGACTATCCTTTTGGTGTCGCTTCCTTTCGAACTTTCTTCTAAAACCTAAATAAAAGAACGAACAACTTAGATAATCGATGGTTTGAAAGATAATCACATTTATTGTCTATATTTGATTGTTATATTTGTTTCAATATTCTCAATAACTCATTTAAGACTTATCTCATTTGTAAAATTAAAAAATTGCTATAATTTAAACTTCGTGGAGCTTATAATATAGTAGCTAAACAGTATGAATTTACTGGAATTTACGATTGAAAATGATAAATGCTTTTAGATCACAAGTGTAACTTACCTCGTGATTGCTTAGGACATGTAAAATAATCGTACTTTGAGATTTTTCACAGTTCGTCACAATAACGACCCATTCTTATATCAAATATTATTTTATAAATGATAAAACAATTTTTTGAATGACAGTTTGTGAACTCTAGATTGATTACAATTTAAAATATAAACGTTTCCATGGTTGCAAAAAATGAAAATCGCTCGAAGCGCCTTGCCGTGACCTGGGAACGATTTAAAAATACAAATTCTGATAGAAATATACTGAGTGAACACAGCCTGCAGACAATATCGATGGAAAGGAAAAATTGTCAGCAAGAAAATTTATTTACAACGACGTAAACAAACTGAATTACCACAGAAACGTAAACTTGATGTTTGCGACGTAAACACGTTTTATTGTAATTCATACTGCTTATTCAATAATACGGTAAATATCACTCATTTTTTTATTAATTTTCTCTGTAAATAATATTGAAACTATCAATTATTAATCGCTTTTATGTTTCTCGGATATTATATCTATTGATTTTTTCAACTTTGTAATACTATAAAAAATTAAAGAGTTCTATATGTTTATATTATGGTGATATAATTGCATAATTTAATATATAATAAATTTGGTACTTACTTCAGTATTAATACAAAAAAACTTTGAAGCAAAAAAACGTTTACTGAACACTGACCTCGTGCACAATAATCTGATGTTGGCAAATGGGTTACGGTCCGTTTTTAATAAACGTAAAAAAACTTTCTCTCTCGTAATTGAAACCTTGCTTAGCGCACTGCAGACATCACCACATCGCTATTATAGACTATTTTCTACACTTAACTGACATACCAAAGAGAACTTAACGTTACAGAGGTGGTTATTTTTTATATCGTATGTTATGTGCACGTGTGGAGAGTCTATAATAAGAGAAGATTTTGTTTTTCTGATTTTCGTGATCAGAATTCATAGACAGTGTTGTTGTTGCAATATATTTACATTAACACATCACTTGAATACTAATCAAGGTTAATATTGTTTTTTTCATTTTTATCAACTTGTTTTCAACGCATCAATATTTATAGTCATTACAAATCTGTAAAGGTACCTTCACACTAGGAAGGCGACATTACACATATACGTAAAACTGTAATGTATAACTTCTCTCTAAAGCTATAGCTTTTTAATATATCTTTTTTTTAGTTCCGCGGTCACGCGGTGAAAAATAAGGCGAGATCCTCAACTTTTTACTTTGAAGTTTAACTTGGATATGCTTTACACAAAAAAACACAGATTGAATTAATATTCAATTTAAAAAAAGATGTTATTATTTTAAATAGGGTAATTTAAAAAAAAAATATGTAATATAGGCTTGCATTATAAAAAAATGTTGAGATTTAAAAAAAACATTAAAATAACAAAAGACATAACAAATTATCAGATAGATTTGTAATTACCACCCCCGCATACAATTAGTTCTGTAGCTAATTCTATGGATAACCTACGTAAATTTAGGATAAACTATAGTTTTGTGTTGAATTGTTAATTTAATGTAATTAGTGTAAAAACAGCTTAACTAAATACATACATACCATTTAAATATCTAGGTGCAGCGTTTTATTTGTTTACAAATACATACATACCATTTAAATATCTAGGTGCAGTGTTTTATTTGTTTACAAATACATACATACCATTTAAATATCTAGGTGCAGCGTTTTATTTGTTTACAAAATATAATATACCAGTGTCGCATTTTTATTTTGAGAGTTTATTATTTACAATATATTATGTTGAAATATCTTATTATCTAAATAATAATTTGAAGTCCAATAGCTTATTTTACACATCATTTCTAAACCTCACATAGCGATCAATGCAAAAAATCCTAAAATATTTTTTTTACAACCCACTTGATGTTAAGTATTAAAAACCCGGGTCGCAGTGCCAAAACCCTGCCGACAATATAGTGTATTTGCTGATACAGGCAGTGTGGCTTTATTATGCGAACTTAATCCGAAGGTCGCTATAAATGTATGATTTTATGCCGTATGCTATTATGGAAAATAATACGTCATTTTGTATATGGAAATTGCAAACAATATAAAATTAATGAAATTAATTGAATAAAAATATTTAATTAAACTGCACTTATTTTTTTACATAATACAGCATTACAGAAACATCTGTATGTGTTTTTTAGAATGCTATACGTTTGAAAAATTATTTATTCACAATGGATTCAAACCCAGGATCTGTCGATTACGTGTCGGTTAAAAATATCTTGTTACTCTTCAGTTACTACAAGAGACACTGTAAATAATTTCATATAACACAATGTATGCTGGAACATCCGGTTGATTATTAAAATGTGGTTAAATGTGTGTATTAAAATCCTTATACACCCGCCTATGACTTATCATATGATGCGATTTAATCTCTTAAAACCGTATAAAAGAGGTTGACCAGCGTATATGCTACTTCATTAACTTATAGTTTTTTAAATGGTGGAACCGTCGTAATAATTAAATAAAAACTGGTAAGAATTTTATTATTATTTTTAACTGCTAATTTTATTTATCTGTTTTTAAATTTATTTTAGTATTAAGAGTGTCCTTTCAATACCCACATCCGATGGTAGTACAGCTTTCTGGAAAGTCATTATAAACTTTTTTTAGTTTATATTAATATTATATTGATCTTTCTAGAAAAAGTTGTTATAAACTTTTAGTTTATATTATTATATTGATTATAAATGATTAATCATCACATTAAACGTTTTGTTTATATCGAAAAGACATTTATATATTTTTAAATCTCTTACATTTTATTAAATTTTTAGTTTTAACATATTTAACCGATTTTTTTCTGGATGATGTTTAAAATTTTTTTTTTGCTAAAAAACACGAAACATTTATTCGCATTGTATTTTTTCCTTTTTTGATAATTTAGTAACAACCTCGTGTCCTAATTTTTTAATACAATTTGCACATTGTGAAAATTATTCTTTGTTTATACAATCTTTAAAAAAATTCCATTTTATACAATTTATTGTATGTATAAGCGAGGATTGCCGCTATAAGCATATTCATGGAGGGGAGGAAATGCCCTTCCAAGCCAAAAATATCTTTTTTTATTTTTTCTAAATTTGTATAATTTAACGTTATTCCTTTTACTTTTATACTTCTATGTTATTGCGAAGAGCCATATTGTAAACTTCTATATTACTGCAAACAGTTATATTGCAAACTTCTATATTACTGCGAAGAGCTATAAACGAGTTTTCTTTAATACATGACTGACTGTCAACTCAACCACCTTCTGGTGGTAGCTCAAACATCGTCCTTATCATTAAGAATTGTATGTATCCGAATTACACGCCGAATAAGAATTGTATCTCATCTGAGCGTCTATAATCTACAATCTCTCTCTCTCTCTCTCTCTCACCTGTGCTTACACGCCGAATAATAAGAATTGTATCTCATCTCACAAAACTACAGAAAATGTATTTAAAATAGAACATAAAATTCCCCGCAACTCCGCACATAAAATTCCCCGCAACTCCGCACATAAAATTCCCCGCAACTGCACAAGTTGCGGACTCAAAATATGATTAAGAATTTCGTTTAAATTAAAAGCGAGTTCTTTTTTGTATTAGAGTTCGTTATTTGTGTAAAAATCAACGTTGGACTGGAAGACGTGAGGCAGACCTAGTAGTACATGTCGAAAAGCGAGTGTGTGAAGTGATATATTATTCAATTGAACTACGAATGGCAATTTTGACTATTATACCTATTTTTTTGTTAATTTTAACTGTTTTAACAAGACATAATGTCTATCGACGCCGCCACTGGTGTCAGCTCAGTCATTGAGCATACGATGACTGCCGACGACAGTCGAATACCACAAGTGTGGGAAGTCGTCGACAATGTGTAATACAAGCAACTTCATTCTTTTGATATACATTGCAATATTTTGATATAATTTGATACTTTGCAATATTTTGATATAATTTGATGTATTTTTAATTTCATGTGTGATTGTATTGATATAATTTGATGTATTTTATAATTTCATGTGTGTGTGATTGTATAATACAAACCCACAGACTTAATAGTTTGTTTTGTGAATAAATTTCGATGAACAAATTACTAGATGTGTTATACTGTTAATTTTAACTATTAAAAATCATTCACAGGACCGTGAAAATTAGTTTTTTGTTTCTCCAAAAAAAAAACGTGCTTGACTACATTAATTATTTTTTGTAACGAACCCAACCTGTTCCAACCTGTTACAAGTAATTATTATAATTACTGGAGTTAATTTATCGAATATAATATATATATGAAAATGTTAAATTATCATGTATGAATTTGTCGGATGTAAGTATTAATATACTAAAACGGTTTGTTTTATTTTTTTCAGATTTTCGATCTATGCGATGGAAAGATACTTTACGTCTTTTGTATGCAATTCTTATTTTCGGCGTAGTTTGAGCGCCTATTGTTAATTATTAGTTCATTAAAATAAAAATGTAATATAAATACAAACATTTTATGTTATTATTTATTTCCAACCATCTCTCCTATTTACATAATATAACTAAATAAAATTCAAAACAAAAAACTATGTTGACAATATATTTTTATTTACTTAGAATCATGATGGAAAAATAGAATCATGATGGAAAAAAATAAAATTCAAAACAAAAAACTATGTTGATAATATATTTTTATTTACTTAGAATCATGATGGAAAGATTTAAAAGTTCCAACACTAACGACGCGTACGATATCGGATTAACTATTTTGAGTCGGATAAAAATAAATCTATCAGATAATATTCCAGTTTTTATAAACCACACCGGCTGTCGCATCATGAAAATAAAATAACAAGTATAAGAGAAATGAAAGGTTATACGTCATTTTTTCAGCCACCACTGTAGCTGCTGACTCGTTAAGAAGATACTATAGTTCAGTTGACAAGGATGGGGAAAGTTTGAGTAGCAGTGACTCAAATAGTGAGTCAGAAATAAATGATCTTATTGATTTTGCTAGAAAGTTTAAATTACATTCCAGATTCATGAATCCAGTTGTCGGAGCTCAGAGCTCATCTAATATAATGTTTTTGTACCGTTTTAATTGCATGTTATGTATTTTGTAGACGTAATTGAAACTTTTATTGTAATAAAATAAAAGAAACTTTATGTTTAAAACAATTATGCAAGTTATTTGTTATTTCAGGTTTATTATTGAGTAGTAATTAATTTTTAATTTCTCAACGTTTAGCTATTGACAAATAACAGCTCATTGCAGTTTTATAGCATAGTACGTGAGTGATGTATTGTAAAAGTGAACAGTTTGGAGAGGTGCAAAGCTAACAAATTAATAAAACTTATTGCGAGGACAATATTATTATAGAAGTAATATTCTTTTATCTAACCTCTAGAATTTATTCCTGTCTGAACCTATAAAAAAGCTACTAGGAAGATTTTTATAATAATATGATGTTTTAAATAAAGAGTTTGATATAAATAAAATACATGCTTATTATTATAACCTATTATAATAAATTCCAATTATAACGCATCACATATTGTACTTGATAACAAGGCAGCGCAGTATTAAAAAACACCCTGTAACCACATTTTTGCTTGTATTCAATCAACCTTAAATGATCATAGAAGCGACGTGTTTCTGTGTAACGCAACGTGTTTTATATATACATGTTTTAACGACGCTTGGGCAATACGGTGCGATGGCTCTGTGGTAGAGTGTTGGACGGCCGACCTAAAAGTCCCGAGTTCGAAAACACACTGGCTCTGGCATGAAAAAAAAGCTGTGCGGGCTGCCTACGTTGTAGGCGATTAAAATATCGAAGACATCGCTCTAGCTCATGTATTGCAGATTGCATACCTACCTGGGGTTATCTTTTGCAATAAACTACAATATACCATTCAAACGCATCAGTAAAAAAATAACCCCGTTGCAACGTCTCGACGAACTCTTGTCGTCGGATGGGGGGCGGAAGAGGGGGCGGTGGGGTAGGGGGCTATTAACGAAGAACGTCGAGAGAGTCGTCGTCGACGACCACCATGCAAATATTGCACAAATTATTAAAAAGTGGTGGGGGTAAAAATGGGCGATTCTGCGACCTGAAACGTCATCAAATCGGTTGATCCAGGACATACCTATTATCATCTACTGATAGGCATTTCAGGTATTGAAGCCGATAGGCATTTCAAATATAGGTGCCAATAGGCATTCCAGATATGGTTGCCGATAGGCATTTCAAATATAGGTGCTGATAGGCATTTCAGATGTAGTTTCCGATAGGCATTTCAAAAATAGGTGCCGATAGGCATTTCAGATATAGGTGCCGATAGGCATTTCAGATATAGTTGCCGATTGGCATTTTGAAAATAGGTGCCGATAGGCATTTTAGATATAGAAGCCGACAGGTATTTCAAATATAGGTGTCGATAGGCATTTCAGATATGGTTGCCGATAGGCATTTCAGATATAGTTGCCGATTGGCATTTTAAAAATAGATGCCGATAGGCATTTCAAAAATAGGTGCCGATAGGCATTTAAGATATAGGTGCCGATAGGCATTTCAGATATAGTTGCTGATTGGCATTTTAAAAATAGGTGCCGATAGGCATTTCAGATATAGAAGCCGATAGGCATTTCAAATATAGGTGCCGATAGGCATTCCAGATATAGTTGCCGATAGGCATTTCAAATATAGGTGCTGATAAGCATTTCAGATGTAGTTTCCGATAGGCATTTCAAAAATGGGTGCTGATAGGCATTTCAGATATAGGTGTCGATAGGCATTTCAGATATAGTTGTTGATTGGCATTTTAAAAATAGGTGCCGATAGGCATTTCAGATATAGAAGCCGATAGACATTTCAAATATAGGTGCCGATAGGCATTCCAGATATGGTTGCCGATAGGCATTTCAAATATAGGTGCTGATAGGCATTTCAGATGTAGTTTCCGATAGGCATTTCAAAAATAGGTGCCGATAGGCATTTCAGATATAGGTGCCGATAGGCATTTTAGATATAGTTGCCGATTGGCATTTTAAAAATAGCTGCCGATAGGCATTTCAGATGTAGTTTCCGATAGGCATTTCAAAAATAGGTGCCGATAGGCATTTCAGATATAGGTGCCGATAGGCATATCAGATATAGTTGCAGATAGGCATTTAAAATATAGGAGCCGATAGGCATTTCAAATATAGGTGTCGATAGGCATTTCAGATATAAATGCAGAAAGGCATTTCAGATATAGGTGCCGATAGGCATTTCTGATGTGGTTGCCGATAGGCGTTTCAAATATAGGTGCTGATAGGCATTTCAGATGTAGTTTCCGATAGGCATTTCAAAAATAGGTGCCGATAGGCATTTCAGATATAGGTGCCGATAGGCACTTCAGATATAGTTGCCGATTGGCATTTTAAAAATAGGTGCCGATAGGCATTTCAGATATTAAAGCCGATAGGCATTTCAAATATAGGTGCCAATAGGCATTCCAGATATGGTTGCCGATAGGCATTTCAAATATAGGTGCTGATAGGCATTTCAGATGTAGTTTCCGATAGGCATTTCAAAAATAGGTGTCGATAGGCATTTCAGATATAGGTGCCGATAGGCATTTCAGATATAGTTGCCGATTTGCATTTTAAAAATAGGTGCCGATAGGCATTTCAGATATAGAAGCCGATAGGTATTTAAAATATAGGTGTCGATAGGCATTTCAGATATAAATGCAGAAAGGCATTTCAGATATAGGTGCCGATAGGCATTTTTGATGTGGTTGCCGATAGGCATTTCAAATATAGGTGCTGATAGGCATTTCAGATGTAGTTTCCGATAGGCATTTCAAAAATAGGTAAAGATAGGCATTTCAGATATAGGTGCCGATAGGCACTTCAGATATAGTTGCCGATTGGCATTTTAAAAATAGTTGCCGATGGGCATTTCAGATATTGAAGCCGATAGGCATTTCAAATATAGGTGCCAATAGGCATTCCAGATATGGTTGCCGATAGGCATTTCAAATATAGATGCTGATAGGCATTTCAGATGTAGTTTCCGATAGGCATTTCAAAAATAGGTGTCGATAGGCATTTCAGATATAAGTGCCGATAGGCATTTCAGATATAGTTGCCGATTGGCATTTTAAAAATAGGTGCCGATAGGCATTTCAGATATAGAAGCTGATAGGCATTTCAAATATAGGTGCCGATAGGCATTCCAGATATGGTTGCCGATAGGCATTTCAAATATAGGTGCTGATAGGCATTTCAGATGTATTTTCCGATAGGCATTTCAAAAATAGGTGCCGATAAGCATTTCAGATATAGGTGCCGATAGGCATTTCAGATATAGTTGCCGATTGGCATTTTAAAAATAGGTGCCGATAGGCATTTCAGATATAGAAGCCGATAGGCATTTCAAATATAGGTGCCGATAGGCATTTCAGATATAGTTGCTGATTGGCATTTTAAAAATAGGTGCCGATAGGCATTTCAGATATAGAAGCCGATAGGCATTTCAAATATAGGTGCCGATAGGCATTCCAGATATGGTTGCCGATAGGCATTTCAAATATAGGTGCTGATAGGCATTTCAGATGTAGTGTCCGATAGGCGTTTCAAAAATAGGTGCCGATAGGCATTTCAGATATAGGTGCCGATAGGCATTTTAGATGTAGTTGCCGATTGGCATTTTAAAAATAGCTGCCGATAGGAATTTCAGATGTAGTTTCCGATAGGCATTTCAAAAATAGGTGCCGATAGGCATTTCAGATATAGGTGCCGATAGGCATATCAGATATAGTTGCAGATAGGCATTTAAAATATAGGTGCCGATAGGCATTTCAAATATAGGTGTCGATAGGCATTTCAGATATAAATGCAGAAAGGCATTTCAGATATAGGTGCCTATAGGCATTTCTGATGTGGTTGCCGATAGGCATTTCAAATATAGGTGCTGATAGGCATTTCAGATGTAGTTTCCGATAGGAATTTCAAAAATAGGTGCCGATAGGCATTTCAGATATAGGTGCCGATAGGCACTTCAGATATAGTTGCCGATTGGCATTTTAAAAATAGGTGCCGATAGGCATTTCAGATATTGAAGCCGATAGGCATTTCAAATATAGGTGCCAATAGGCATTCCAGATATGGTTGCCGATAGGCATTTCAAATATAGGTGCTGATAGGCATTTCAGATGTAGTTTCTGATAGGCATTTCAAAAATAGGTGCCGATAGGCATTTCAGATATAGGTGCCGATAGGCATTTCAGATATAGTTGCCGATTGGCATTTTAAAAATAGGTGCCGATAGGCATTTCAGATATAGAAGCCGATAGGCATTTCAAATATAGGTGCCGATAGGCATTCCAGATATTGTTGCCGATAGGCATTTCAAATATAGGTGCTGATAGGCATTTCAGATGTAGTTTCCGATAGGCATTTCAAAAATTGGTGCCGATAGGCATTTCGGATATAGGTGCCGATAGGCATTTCAGATATAGTTGCCGATTGGCATTTTGAAAATAAGTGCCGATAGGCATTTCAGATATAGAAGCCGACAGGTATTTCAAATATAGGTGTCGATAGGCATTTCAGATATGGTTGCCGATAGGCATTTCAAATATAGGTGCTGATAGGCATTTCAGATGTCGTTTCCGATAGGCATTTTAAAAATAGGTGCCGATAGGCATTTCAGATGTAGTTTCCGATAGGCATTTCAAAAATAGGTGCCGATAGGCATTTCAGATATATGTGCCGATAGGCATTTTAGATATAGTTGCCGATTGGCATTTTAAAAATAGGTGCCGATAGGCATTTCAGATGTAGTTTCCGATAGGCATTTAAAAAATAGGTGCCGACAGGCATTTCAGATATAGGTGCCGATAGGCATTTCAGATATAGTTGCCGATTGGCATTTTAACAATAGGTGCCGATAGGCATTTCAGATATAGAAGCCGATAGGCATTTCAAATATAGGTGCCGATAGGCATTCCAGATATGGTTGCTGATAGGCATTTCAAATATAGATGCTGATAGGCATTTCAGATGTAGTTTCCGATAGGCATTTCAAAAATAGGTGCCGATAGGCATTTCAGATATAGGTGCCGATAGGCATTTCAGATATAGTTGCCGATTGGCATTTTAAAAATAGGTGCCGATAGGCATTTTAGATATAGAAGCCGATAGGCATTTCAAATATAGGTGCCGATAGGCATTCCAGATATGGTTGCCGATAGGCATTTCAAATATAGGTGCTGATAGGCATTTCAGATGTATTTTCCGATAGGCATTTCAAAAATAGGTGCCGATAGGCATTTCAGATATAGGTGCCGATAGGCATTTCAGATATAGTTGCCGATTTGCATTTTAAAAATAGGTGCCGATAGGCATTTCAGATATAGTAGCCGATTGGCATTTTAAAAATAGGTGCCGATAGGCATTTCAGATATAGAAGCCGATAGGTATTTCAAATATAGGTGCCGATAGGCATTTCAGATATAGTTGCCGATTGGCATTTTAAAAATAGGTGCCGATAGGCATTTCAGATATAGAAGCCGATAGGCATTTCAAATATAGGTGCCAATAGGTATTCCAGATATGTTTGCCGATAGGCATTTCAAATATAGGTGCTGATAGGCATTTCAGATGTGGTTACCGATAGGCATTTCAAAAATTGGTGCCTATAGGCATTTCAGATATAGGTGCCGATAGGCATTTCAGATATAGTTGCCGATTGGCATTTTGAAAATAAGTGCCGATAGGCATTTCAGATATAGAAGCCGATAGGTATTTCAAATATAGGTGCCGATAGGCATTTCAGATATAGTTGCCGATTGGCATTTTAAAAATAGGTGCCGATAGGCATTTCAGATATAGAAGCCGATAGGTATTTAAAATATAGGTGTCGATAGGCATTTCAGATATAAATGCAGAAAGGCATTTCAGATATAGGTGCCGATAGGCATTTCAAATATAGGTGCCGATAGGCATTCCAGATATTGTTGCCGATAGGCATTTCAAATGTAGGTGCTGATAGGCATTTCAGATGTAGTTTCCGATAGGCATTTCAAAAATTGGTGCCGATAGGCATTTCAGATATAGGTGCCGATAGGCATTTCAGATATAGTTGCCGATTGGCATTTTGAAAATAAGTGCCGATAGGCATTTCAGATATAGAAGCCGACAGGTATTTCAAATATAGGTGTCGATAGGCATTTCAGATATGGTTGCCGATAGGCATTTCACATATAGGTGCTGATAGGCATTTCAGATGTCGTTTCCGATAGGCATTTTAAAAATAGGTGCCGATAGGCATTTCAGATATAGGTGCCGATAGGCATTTCAGATATAGTTGCCGATTGGCATTTCAAAAATAGGTGCCGATAGGCATTTCAGATATAGAAGCCGATAGGCATTTCAAATATAGGTGCCAAAAGGTATTCCAGATATGTTTGCCGATAGGCATTTCAAATATAGGTGCTGATAGGCATTTCAGATGTAGTTACCGATAGGCATTTCAAAAATTGGTGCCTATAGGCATTTCAGATATAGGTGCCGATAGGCATTTCAGATATAGTTGCCGATTTGCATTTTAAAAAAAGGTGCCGATAGGATTTCAGATATAGAAGCCTATAGGTATTTAAAATATAGGTGCCGATAGGCATTTCAGATATAGTTGCCGATTGGCATTTAGAAAATAAGTGCCGATAGGCATTTCAGATATAGAAGCCGACAGGTATTTCAAATATAGGTGTCGATAGGCATTTTTAGATATGGTTGCCGATAGGCATTTCAAATATAAGTGCTGATAGGCATTTCAGATGTAGTTTCCGATAGGCATTTCAAAAATAGGTGCCGATAGGCATTTCAGATATAGGTGCCGATAGGCATTTCAGATATAGTTGCCGATTTGCATTTTAAAAATAGGTGCCGATAGGCATTTCAGATATAGAAGCCGATAGGCATTTCAAATATAGGTGCCGATAGGCATTCCAGATATGGTTGCCGATAGGCATTTTAAATATAGGTGCTGATAGGCATTTCAGATGTAGTTTCCGATAGGCATTTCAAAAATAGGTGCCGATGGGCATTTCAGATATAGGTGCCGATAGGCATTTCAGATATAGTTGCCAATTAGCATTTTAAAAATAAGTGTCGATAGGCATTTCAGATAGAGAAGCCGATAGGCATTTTAAATATAGGTGCCGATAGGCATTCCAGATATGGTTGCCGATAGGCATTTCAAATATAAGTGCTGATAGGCATTTTAGATGTAGTTGCCGATAGGCATTTGAAAAATTGATGCCGATAGGCATTTCAGATATAGGTGCAGATAGGCATTTCAGATATAGTTGCCGATAGGCATTTTAAAAACAGGTGCCGATAGGCATTTCAGATATAGAAGCCGATAGGTATTTCAAATATAGGTGTCGATAGGCATTTCAGATATGGTTGCCGATAGGCATTTCAAATATAGGAGCAGATAGGCATTTCAGATGTAGTTTCCGACAGGCATTTCAAAAATAGGTGCCAATAGGCATTTCAGATATAGGTGCCGATAGGCATTTCAGATATAGTTGCCGATTGGCATTTAAAAAATAGGTGCCGATAGGCATTTCAGATATAGAAGCCGATAGGCATTTCAAATATAGGTGCCGATAGGCATTCCCGATATGGTTGCCGATAGGCTATTCAAATATAAGTGCTGATAGGCATTTCAGATGTAGTTTCCGATAGGCATTTCAAAAATAGGTACCGATAGGCATTTCAGATATAGTTGCCGATTGGCATTTTAAAAAAAGGTGCCGATAGGCATTTCAGATATAGTTGCCGATTGGCATTTCAAAAATAGGTGCCGATAGGCATTTCAGATATAGGTGCCGATAGGCATATCAGATATAGTTGCCGATAGGCATTTCAAATATAGGTGCTGATAGGCATTTCAGATGTAGTTTTCGATAGGCATTTCAAAAATAGGTGCCGATAGGCATTTAAGATATAGAAGCCGATAGGTATTTCAAATATTGGTGTCGATAGGCATTTCAGGTATGGTTGCCGATAGGCATTTCAAAAATAGGTACCGATAGGCATTTTAGATATAGGTGCCGATAGGCATTTCAGATATAGTTGCCGATTTGCATTTTAAAAATAGGTGTCGATAGGCATTTCAAATATAGAAGCCGATAAGCATTTCAAATATAGGTGCCGATAGGCATTCCAGATATGGTTGCCGATAGGCATTTCAAATATAGGTGCTGATAGGCATTCCAGATGTAGTTTCCGATAGGCATTTCAAAAATTGGTGTTGATAGGCATTTCAGATATAGGTGCCGATAGGCATTTCAGATATAGTTAATGATTGGCATTTTAAAAATAGGTGCCGATAGGCATTTCAGATATAGTTGCCGATTTGCATTTTAAAAATAGGTGCCGATAGGCATTTCAGATATAGAAGCCTATAGGTATTTAAAATATAGGTGTCGATAGGAATTTCAGATATTGTTGCCGATAGGCATTTCAAATATAGGTGCTGATAGGCATTTCAGATGTAGTTTCCGATAGACATTTCGAAAATAGGTGCCGATAGGCATTTCAGATATAGGTGCCGATAGGCATTTCAGATATAGTTGCCGTTTGGCATTTTAAAAATAGGTGCCGATAGGCATTTCAGATATAGAAGCCGATAGGCATTTCAAATATAGGTGCCGATAGGCATTCCAGATATGGTTGCCGATAGGCATTTCAAATATAGGTGCTGATAGGCATTTCAGATGTAGTTTCCGATAGGCATTTCAAAAATAGGTGCCGATAGGAATTTCAGATATATGTGCCGATAGGCATTTTAGATATAGTTGCCGATTGTCATTTTAAAAATAGGTGCCGATAGGCATTTCAGATGTAGTTTCCGATAGGCATTTAAAAAATAGGTGCCGACAGGCATTTCAGATATAGGTGCCGATAGGCATTTCAGATATAGTTGCCGATTGGCATTTTAAAAATAGGTGCCGATAGGCATTTCAGATATAGAAGCCGATAGGCATTTCAAATATAGGTGCCGATAGGCATTCCAGATATGGTTGCTGATAGGCATTTCAAATATAGATGCTGATAGGCATTTCAGATGTAGTTTCCGATAGGCATTTCAAAAATAGGTGCCGATAGGCATTTCAGATATAGGTGCCGATAGGCATTTCAGATATAGTTGCCGATTGGCATTTTAAAAATAGGTGCCGATAGGCATTTCAGATATAGAAGCCGATAGGCATTTCAAATATAGGTGCCGATAGGCATTTCAGATATGGTTGCCGATAGGCATTTCAAATATAGGTGCTGATAGGCATTTCAGATGTATTTTCCGATAGGCATTTCAAAAATAGGTGCCGATAGGCATTTCAGATATAGGTGCCGATAGGCATTTCAGATATAGTTGCCGATTTGCATTTTAAAAATAGGTGCCGATAGGCATTTCAGATATAGTAGCCGATTGGCATTTTAAAAATAGGTGCCGATAGGCATTTCAGATATAGAAGCCGATAGGTATTTCAAATATAGGTGCCGATAGGCATTTCAGATATAGTTGCCGATTGGCATTTTAAAAATAGGTGCCGATAGGCATTTCAGATATAGAAGCCGATAGGCATTTCAAATATAGGTGCCAATAGGTATTCCAGATATGTTTGCCGATAGGCATTTCAAATATAGGTGCTGATAGGCATTTCAGATGTGGTTACCGATAGGCATTTCAAAAATTGGTGCCGATAGGCATTTCGGATATAGGTGCCGATAGGCATTTCAGATATAGTTGCCGATTGGCATTTTGAAAATAGGTGCCGATAGGCATTTCAGATATAGAAGCCGATAGGCATTTCAAATATAGGTGCCGATAGGCATTCCAGATGTAGTTTCCGATAGGCATTTCAAAAATTGGTGCCGATAGGCATTTCGGATATAGGTGCCGATAGGCATTTCAGATATAGTTGCCGATTGGCATTTTGAAAATAAGTGCCGATAGGCATTTCAGATATAGAAGCCGACAGGTATTTCAAATATAGGTGTCGATAGGCATTTCAGATATGGTTGCCGATAGGCATTTCAAATATAGGTGCTGATAGGCATTTCAGAAGTCGTTTCCGATAGGCATTTTAAAAATAGGTGCCGATAGGCATTTCAGATATAGGTGCCGATAGGCATTTCAGATATAGTTGCCGATTGGCATTTTAAAAATAGGTGCCGATAGGCATTTCAGATATAGAAGCCGATAGGCATTTCAAATATAGGTGCCAATAGGTATTCCAGATATGGTTGCCGATAGGCATTTCAAATATAGGTGCTGATAGGCATTTCAGATGTAGTTACCGATAGGCATTTCAAAAATTGGTGCCTATAGGCATTTCAGATATAGGTGCCGATAGGCATTTCAGATATAGTTGCCGATTTGCATTTTAAAAATAGGTGCCGATAGGCATTTCAGATATAGAAGCCGATAGGTATTTAAAATATAGGTGTCGATAGGCATTTCAGATATAAATGCAGAAAGGCATTTCAGATATAGGTGCCGATAGGCATTTTTGATGTGGTTGCCGATAGGCATTTCAAATATAGGTGCTGATAGGCATTTCAGATGTAGTTTCCGATAGGCATTTCAAAAATAGGTGCCGATAGGCATTTCAGATATAGGTGCCGATAGGCACTTCAGATATAGTTGCCGATTGGCATTTTAAAAATAGTTGCCGATGGGCATTTCAGATATTGAAGCCGATAGGCATTTCAAATATAGGTGCCAATAGGCATTCCAGATATGGTTGCCGATAGGCATTTCAAATATAGGTGCTGAAAGGCATTTCGGATGTAATTTCCGATAGGCATTTCAAAAATAGGTGCCGATAGGCATTTCAAAAATAGGTGCCGATAGGCATTTCAGATAGATATGGGTGCCGATAGGCATTTCAGATATAGTTGCCGATTGGCATTTTAAAAATAGGTGCCGATAGGCATTTCAGATATAGAAGCCGATAGGCATTTCAAATATAGGTGCCGATAGGCATTCCAGATATGGTTGCCGATAGGCATTTCAAATATAGGTGCTGATAGGCATTTCAGATGTAGTTTCCGATAGGCATTTCAAAAATGGGTGCTGATAGGCATTTCAGATATAGGTGCCGATAGGCATTTCAGATATAGTTGTTGATTGGCATTTTAAAAATAGGTGCCGATAGGCATTTCAGATATGGAAGCCGATAGGCATTTCAAATATAGGTGCCGATAGGCATTCCAGATATGGTTGCCGATAGGCATTTCAAATATAGGTGCTGATAGGCATTTCAGATGTAGTTTCCGATAGGCGTTTCAAAAATAGGTGCCGATAGGCATTTCAGATATAGGTGCCGATAGGCATTTTAGATATAGTTGCCGATTGGCATTTTAAAAATAGCTGCCGATAGGCATTTCAGATGTAGTTTCCGATAGGCATTTTAAAAATAGGTGCCGATAGGCATTTCAGATATAGGTGCCGATAGGCATATCAGATATAGTTGCAGATAGGCATTTAAAATATAGGTGCCGATAGGCATTTCAAATATAGGTTTCGATAGGCATTTCAGATATAAATGCAGAAAGGCATTTCAGATATAGGTGCCGATAGGCATTTCTGATGTGGTTGCCGATAGGCATTTCAAATATAGGTGCTGATAGGCATTTCAGATGTAGTTTCCGATAGGAATTTCAAAAATAGGTGCCGATAGGCATTTCAGATATAGGTGCCGATAGGCACTTCAGATATAGTTGCCGATTGGCATTTTAAAAATAAGTGCCGATAGGCATTTCAGATATTGAAGCCGATAGGCATTTCAAATATAGGTGCCAATAGGCATTCCAGATATGGTTGCCGATAGGCATTTCAAATATAGGTGCTGATAGGCATTTATGATGTAGTTTCCGATAGGCATTTCAAAAATAGGTGCCGATAGGCATTTCAGATATAGGTGCCGATAGGCATTTCAGATATAGTTGCCGATTGGCATTTTAAAAATAGGTGCCGATAGGCCTTTCAGATATAGAAGCCGATAGGCATTTCAAATATAGGTGCCGATAGGCATTCCAGATATTGTTGCCGATAGGCATTTCAAATATAGGTGCTGATAGGCATTTTAGATGTATTTTCCGATAGGCATTTCAAAAATAGGTGCCGATCGGCATTTCAGATGTATGTGCCGATAGGCATTTTAGATATAGTTGCCGATTGGCATTTTAAAAATAGGTGCCGATAGACATTTCCGATGTAGTTTCAGATAGGCATTTAAAAAATAGGTGCCGATAGGCATTTCAGATATAGGTGCCGACAGGCATTTCAGATATAGGTGCCGATAGGCATTTCAGATATAACTGCCGATTGGCATTTTTGAAAATAGGTGCCGATAGGCATTTCAGATATAGAAGCCGATAGGCATTTCAAATATAGGTGCCGATAGGCATTCCAGATATGGTGGTTGATAGGCATTCCAAATATAGGTGCTGATAGGCATTTCAGATGTATTTTCCGATAGGCATTTCAAAAATAGGTGCCGATAGGCATTTCAGATATAGTTGCCGATTTGCATTTTAAAAATAGGTGCCAATAGGCATTTCAGATATAGAAGCCGATAGGTATTTAAAATATAGGTGTCAATAGGAATTTCAGATATTGTTGCCGATAGGCATTTCAAATATAGGTGCTGATAGGCATTTCAGATGTAGTTTCCGATAGACATTTCAAAAATAGGTGCCGATAGGCATTTCAGATATAGGTGCCGATAAGCATTTCAGATATAGTTGCCGATTGGCATTTTAAAAATAGGTGCCGATAGGCATTTCAGATATAGAAGCCGATAGGCATTTCAAATATAGGTGCCGATAGGCATTCCAGATATGGTTGCCGATAGGCATTTCAAATATAGGTGCTGATAGGCATTTCAGATGTATTTTCCGATAGGCATTTCAAAAATAGGTGCCGATAGGCATTTCAGATATAGGTGCCGATAGGCATTTCAGATATAGTTGCCGATTTGCATTTTAAAAATAGGTGCCGATAGGCATTTCAGATATAGTAGCCGATTGGCATTTTAAAAATAGGTGCCGATAGGCATTTCAGATATAGAAGCCGATAGGCATTTCAAATATAGGTGCCAATAGGTATTCCAGATATGGTTGCCGATAGGTATTTCAAATATAGGTGCCGATAGGCATTTCAGATATAGTTGCCGATTGGCATTTTAAAAATAGGTGCCGATAGGCATTTCAGATATAGAAGCCGATAGGCATTTCAAATATAGGTGCCAATAGGTATTCCAGATATGGTTGCCGATAGGCATTTCAAATATAGGTGCTGATAGGCATTTCAGATGTAGTTACCGATAGGCATTTCAAAAATTGGTGCCTATAGGCATTTCAGATATAGGTGCCGATAGGCATTTCAGATATAGTTGCCGATTTGCATTTTAAAAATAGGTGCCGATAGGCATTTCAGATATAGAAGCCGATAGGTATTTAAAATATAGGTGTCGATAGGCATTTCAGATATAAATGCAGAAAGGCATTTCAGATATAGGTGCCGATAGGCATTTTTGATGTGGTTGCCGATAGGCATTTCAAATATAGGTGCTGATAGGCATTTCAGATGTAGTTTCCGATAGGCATTTCAAAAATAGGTGCCGATAGGCATTTCAAATATAGGTGCCGATAGGCATTCCAGATATGGTTGTGGATAGGCATTCCAAATATAGGTGCTGATAGGCATTTCAGATGTATTTTCCGATAGGCATTTCAAAAATAGGTGCCGATAGGCATTTCAGATATAGAAGCCGATAGGCATTTCAAATATAGGTGCCGATAGGCATTCCAAATATGGTTGCCGATAGGCATTTCAAATATAGGTGCTGATAGGCATTTCAGATGTAGTTTCCGATAGGCATTTCAAAAATAGGTGCCGATAGGCATTTCAGATATAGGTGCCGATAGGCATTTCAGATATAGTTGCCGATTGGCATTTTAAAAATAGGTGCCGATAGGCATTTCAGATATAGAAGCCGATAGGCATTTTAAATATAGGTGCCGATAGGCATTCCAGATATGGTTGCCGATAGGCATTTCAAATATAGGTGCTGATAGGCATTTCAGATGTATTTTCCGATAGGCATTTCAAAAATAGGTGCCGATAGGCATTTCAGATATAAGTGCCGATAGGCATTTCAGATATAGTTGCCGATTTGCATTTTAAAAATAGGTGCCGATAGGCATTTTAGATATAGAAGCCGATAGGCATTTCAAATATAGGTGCCGATAGGCATTTCAGATATGGTTGCCGATAGGCATTTCAAATATAGATGCTGATAGGCATTTCAGATGTTGTTTCCGATAGGCATTTCAAAAATAGGTGCCGATAGGCATTTCAGATATAGGTGCCGATAGGCATTTCAGATATAGTTGCCGATTGGATTTTAAAAATAGGTGCCGATAGGCATTTCAGATATAGAAGCCGATAGGCATTTCAAATATAGGTGCCGATAAGCATTCCAGTTATGGTTGCCGATAGGCATTTCAAATATATGCGCTGATAGGCATTTCAGATTTAGTTTCCGATAGGCATTTCAAAAATTGGTGCCGATAGGCATTTCAGATATAGGTGCCGAAAGGCATTTAAGATATAGTTGCCGATTGGCATTTTAAAAATAGGTGCCGATAGGCATTTCAGATATAGAAGCCGATAGGCATTTCAAATATAGGTGCCGATAGGCATTCCAGATACGGTTGTGGATAGGCATTTCAAATATAGGTGCTGATAGGCATTTCAGATGTAGTTTCCGATAGGCATTTCAAAAATAGGTGCCGATAGGCATTTCAGATATAGGTGCCGATAGGCATTTCAGATATAGTTGCCGATTGGCATTTTAAAAATAGGTGCCGATAAGCATTTCAGATATAGAAGCCGATAGGCATTTCAAATATAGGTCCTGATAGGCATTCCAGATATGGTTGCCGATAGGCATTTCAAATATAGGTGCTGATAGGCATTTCAGATGTTGTTTCCGATAGGCATTTCAAGAATAGGTGCCGATAGGCATTTCAGATATAGGTGCCGATAGACATTTCAGATATATTTGCCGATTGGCATTTTAAAAATAGGTGCCGATAGGCATTTCAGATATAGAAGCCGATAGGCATTTCAAATATAGGTGCCGATAGGCATTCCAGATATGGTTGCCGATAGGCATTTCAAATATAGAAGCTGATAGGCATTTCAAAAACAGGTGCCGATAGGCATTTCAGATATAGGTGCCGATAGGCATTTCAGATATAGTTCCCGATTGGCATTTTAAAAATAGGTGCCAATAGGCATTTCAGATATAGAAGCCGATAGGTATTTCAAATATGGGTGTCGATAGGCATTCCAGATATGGGTGCCGATAGGCATTTCAAATATAGGTGCTGATAGGCATTTCAGATGTAGTTTCCGATAGGCATTTCAAAAATAGGTGCCGATAGGCATTTCAGATATAGGTGCCGATAGGCATTTCAGATATAGTTGCCGATTAGCATTTTAAAAATAGGTGCCGATAGGCATTTCAGATATAGAAGCCGATAGGTATTTCAAATATAGGTGTCGATAGGCATTTCAGATATGGTTGCTGATAGGCATTTCAAATATAGGTGCTGATAGGCATTTCAGATGTAGTTTCCGATAGGCATTTCAAAAATAGGTGCCGATAGGCATTTCAGATATAGGTGCCGATAGGCATTTCAGATATAGTTGCCGATTGGCATTTTTATAAAATAGGTGCCGATAGGCATTTCAGATATAGAAGCCTTTAGGCATTATAAATATAGGTGCTGATAGGCATTCCAGATATGGGTGCCGATAGGCATTTCAAATATAGGTGCTGATAGGCATTTCAGATGTAGTTTCCGATAGGCATTTCAAAAATAGGTGCCGATAGGCATTTCAGATATAGGTGCCGATAGGCATTTCAGATATAGTTGCCGATTGGCATTTTAAAAATAGGTGCCGATAGGCATTTCAGATATAGAAGCCGATAGGTATTTCAAATATAGGTGTCGATAGGCATTTCAGATATGGTTGCTGATAGGCATTTCAAATATAGGTGCTGATAGGCATTTCAGATGTAGTTTCCGATAGGCATTTCAGATGTAGTTTCCGATAGGCATTTCAAAAATAGGTGCCGATAGGCATTTCAGATATAGGTGCCGATAGGCATTTCAGATATAGTTGCCGATTGGCATTTTTATAAAATAGGTGCCGATAGGCATTACATATGTAGTTTCCGATAGGAATTTCAAGAATAGGTGCCGATAGGCATTTATGATATAGGTGCCGATAGGCATATCAGATATAGTTGCCGATAGGCATTTAAAATATAGGTGCCGATAGGCATTTCAAATATAGGTGTCGATAGGCATTTCAGATATAATGCCGAAAGGCATTTCAGATATAGGTACCGATAGGCATTTCTGATGTGGTTGCCGATAGGCATTTCAAATATAGGTACTGTTGGGCATTTGAGATGTAGTTTCCGATAGGCATTTCAAAAATAGGTGCCGATAGGCATTTCAGATATAGGTGCCGATAGGCACTTCAGATATAGTTGCCGATTGGCATTTTAAAAATAGGTGCCGATAGGCATTTTAGATATAGAAGCCGATAGGCATTTCAAATATAGGTGCCGATAGGCATTCCAGATATGGTTGCCGATAGGCATTTCAAATATAGGTGCTGATAGGCATTTCAGATGTAGTTTACGATAGGCATTTCAAAAATAGGTGCCGATAGGCATTTCAGATATAGGTGCCGATAGGCATTTCAGATATAGTTGCCGATTGGCATTTTAAAAATAGATGCCGATAGGCATTTCAGATATATAAGCCGACAGGCATTTCAAATATAGGTGCCAATAGGTATTCCAAATATAGGTGCTGATAGGCATTTCAGATGTAGTTACCGATAGGCATTTAAAAAATAGGTGCCGACAGGCATTTCAGATATAGGTGCCGATAGGCATTTCAGATATAGTTGCCGATTGGCATTTTAAAAATAGGTGCCGATAGGCATTTCAGATATAGAAGCCGATAGGCATTTCAAATATAGGTGCCGATAGGCATTCCAGATATGGTTGCTGATAGGCATTTCAAATATAGATGCTGATAGGCATTTCAGATGTAGTTTCCGATAGGCATTTCAAAAATAGGTGCCGATAGGCATTTCAGATATAGGTGCCGATAGGCATTTCAGATATAGTTGCCGATTGGCATTTTAAAAATAGGTGCCGATAGGTATTTCAGATATAGAAGCCGATAGGCATTTCAAATATAGGTGCCGATAGGCATTTCAGATATGGTTGCCGATAGGCATTTCAAATATAGGTGCTGATAGGCATTTCAGATGTATTTTCCGATAGGCATTTCAAAAATAGGTGCCGATAGGCATTTCAGATATAGGTGCCGATAGGCATTTCAGATATAGTTGCCGATTTGCATTTTAAAAATAGGTGCCGATAGGCATTTCAGATATAGTAGCCGATTGGCATTTTAAAAATAGGTGCCGATAGGCATTTCAGATATAGAAGCCGATAGGTATTTCAAATATAGGTGCCGATAGGCATTTCAGATATAGTTACCGATTGGCATTTTAAAAATAGGTGCCGATAGGCATTTCAGATATAGAAGCCGATAGGCATTTCAAATATAGGTGCCAATAGGTATTCCAGATATGTTTGCCGATAGGCATTTCAAATATAGGTGCTGATAGGCATTTCAGATGTGGTTACCGATAGGCATTTCAAAAATTGGTGCCGATAGGCATTTCGGATATAGGTGCCGATAGGCATTTCAGATATAGTTGCCGATTGGCATTTTGAAAATAGGTGCCGATAGGCATTTCAGATATAGAAGCCGATAGGCATTTCAAATATAGGTGCCGATAGGCATTCCAGATGTAGTTTCCGATAGGCATTTCAAAAATTGGTGCCGATAGGCATTTCGGATATAGGTGCCGATAGGCATTTCAGATATAGTTGCCGATTGGCATTTTGAAAATAAGTGCCGATAGGCATTTCAGATATAGAAGCCGACAGGTATTTCAAATATAGGTGTCGATAGGCATTTCAGATATGGTTGCCGATAGGCATTTCAAATATAGGTGCTGATAGGCATTTCAGAAGTCGTTTCCGATAGGCATTTTAAAAATAGGTGCCGATAGGCATTTCAGATATAGGTGCCGATAGGCATTTCAGATATAGTTGCCGATTGGCATTTTAAAAATAGGTGCCGATAGGCATTTCAGATATAGAAGCCGATAGGCATTTCAAATATAGGTGCCAATAGGTATTCCAGATATGGTTGCCGATAGGCATTTCAAATATAGGTGCTGATAGGCATTTCAGATGTAGTTACCGATAGGCATTTCAAAAATTGGTGCCTATAGGCATTTCAGATATAGGTGCCGATAGGCATTTCAGATATAGTTGCCGATTTGCATTTTAAAAATAGGTGCCGATAGGCATTTCAGATATAGAAGCCGATAGGTATTTAAAATATAGGTGTCGATAGGCATTTCAGATATAAATGCAGAAAGGCATTTCAGATATAGGTGCCGATAGGCATTTTTGATGTGGTTGCCGATAGGCATTTCAAATATAGGTGCTGATAGGCATTTCAGATGTAGTTTCCGATAGGCATTTCAAAAATAGGTGCCGATAGGCATTTCAGATATAGGTGCCGATAGGCACTTCAGATATAGTTGCCGATTGGCATTTTAAAAATAGTTGCCGATGGGCATTTCAGATATTGAAGCCGATAGGCATTTCAAATATAGGTGCCAATAGGCATTCCAGATATGGTTGCCGATAGGCATTTCACATATAGGTGCTGAAAGGCATTTCGGATGTAATTTCCGATAGGCATTTCAAAAATAGGTGCCGATAGGCATTTCAAAAATAGGTGCCGATAGGCATTTCAGATAGATATGGGTGCCGATAGGCATTTCAGATATAGTTGCCGATTGGCATTTTAAAAATAGGTGCCGATAGGCATTTCAGATATAGAAGCCGATAGGCATTTCAAATATAGGTGCCGATAGGCATTCCAGATATGGTTGCCGATAGGCATTTCAAATATAGGTGCTGATAGGCATTTCAGATGTAGTTTCCGATAGGCATTTCAAAAATGGGTGCTGATAGGCATTTCAGATATAGGTGCCGATAGGCATTTCAGATATAGTTGTTGATTGGCATTTTAAAAATAGGTGCCGATAGGCATTTCAGATATGGAAGCCGATAGGCATTTCAAATATAGGTGCCGATAGGCATTCCAGATATGGTTGCCGATAGGCATTTCAAATATAGGTGCTGATAGGCATTTCAGATGTAGTTTCCGATAGGCGTTTCAAAAATAGGTGCCGATAGGCATTTCAGATATAGGTGCCGATAGGCATTTTAGATATAGTTGCCGATTGGCATTTTAAAAATAGCTGCCGATAGGCATTTCAGATGTAGTTTCCGATAGGCATTTTAAAAATAGGTGCCGATAGGCATTTCAGATATAGGTGCCGATAGGCATATCAGATATAGTTGCAGATAGGCATTTAAAATATAGGTGCCGATAGGCATTTCAAATATAGGTTTCGATAGGCATTTCAGATATAAATGCAGAAAGGCATTTCAGATATAGGTGCCGATAGGCATTTCTGATGTGGTTGCCGATAGGCATTTCAAATATAGGTGCTGATAGGCATTTCAGATGTAGTTTCCGATAGGAATTTCAAAAATAGGTGCCGATAGGCATTTCAGATATAGGTGCCGATAGGCACTTCAGATATAGTTGCCGATTGGCATTTTAAAAATAAGTGCCGATAGGCATTTCAGATATTGAAGCCGATAGGCATTTCAAATATAGGTGCCAATAGGCATTCCAGATATGGTTGCCGATAGGCATTTCAAATATAGGTGCTGATAGGCATTTATGATGTAGTTTCCGATAGGCATTTCAAAAATAGGTGCCGATAGGCATTTCAGATATAGGTGCCGATAGGCATTTCAGATATAGTTGCCGATTGGCATTTTAAAAATAGGTGCCGATAGGCCTTTCAGATATAGAAGCCGATAGGCATTTCAAATATAGGTGCCGATAGGCATTCCAGATATTGTTGCCGATAGGCATTTCAAATATAGGTGCTGATAGGCATTTTAGATGTATTTTCCGATAGGCATTTCAAAAATAGGTGCCGATCGGCATTTCAGATGTATGTGCCGATAGGCATTTTAGATATAGTTGCCGATTGGCATTTTAAAAATAGGTGCCGATAGACATTTCCGATGTAGTTTCAGATAGGCATTTAAAAAATAGGTGCCGATAGGCATTTCAGATATAGGTGCCGACAGGCATTTCAGATATAGGTGCCGATAGGCATTTCAGATATAACTGCCGATTGGCATTTTAAAAATAGGTGCCGATAGGCATTTCAGATATAGAAGCCGATAGGCATTTCAAATATAGGTGCCGATAGGCATTCCAGATATGGTGGTTGATAGGCATTCCAAATATAGGTGCTGATAGGCATTTCAGATGTATTTTCCGATAGGCATTTCAAAAATAGGTGCCGATAGGCATTTCAGATATAGTTGCCGATTTGCATTTTAAAAATAGGTGCCGATAGGCATTTCAGATATAGAAGCCGATAGGTATTTAAAATATAGGTGTCAATAGGAATTTCAGATATTGTTGCCGATAGGCATTTCAAATATAGGTGCTGATAGGCATTTCAGATGTAGTTTCCGATAGACATTTCAAAAATAGGTGCCGATAGGCATTTCAGATATAGGTGCCGATAAGCATTTCAGATATAGTTGCCGATTGGCATTTTAAAAATAGGTGCCGATAGGCATTTCAGATATAGAAGCCGATAGGCATTTCAAATATAGGTGCCGATAGGCATTCCAGATATGGTTGCCGATAGGCATTTCAAATATAGGTGCTGATAGGCATTTCAGATGTATTTTCCGATAGGCATTTCAAAAATAGGTGCCGATAGGCATTTCAGATATAGGTGCCGATAGGCATTTCAGATATAGTTGCCGATTTGCATTTTAAAAATAGGTGCCGATAGGCATTTCAGATATAGTAGCCGATTGGCATTTTAAAAATAGGTGCCGATAGGCATTTCAGATATAGAAGCCGATAGGCATTTCAAATATAGGTGCCAATAGGTATTCCAGATATGGTTGCCGATAGGTATTTCAAATATAGGTGCCGATAGGCATTTCAGATATAGTTGCCGATTGGCATTTTAAAAATAGGTGCCGATAGGCATTTCAGATATAGAAGCCGATAGGCATTTCAAATATAGGTGCCAATAGGTATTCCAGATATGGTTGCCGATAGGCATTTCAAATATAGGTGCTGATAGGCATTTCAGATGTAGTTACCGATAGGCATTTCAAAAATTGGTGCCTATAGGCATTTCAGATATAGGTGCCGATAGGCATTTCAGATATAGTTGCCGATTTGCATTTTAAAAATAGGTGCCGATAGGCATTTCAGATATAGAAGCCGATAGGTATTTAAAATATAGGTGTCGATAGGCATTTCAGATATAAATGCAGAAAGGCATTTCAGATATAGGTGCCGATAGGCATTTTTGATGTGGTTGCCGATAGGCATTTCAAATATAGGTGCTGATAGGCATTTCAGATGTAGTTTCCGATAGGCATTTCAAAAATAGGTGCCGATAGGCATTTCAAATATAGGTGCCGATAGGCATTCCAGATATGGTTGTGGATAGGCATTCCAAATATAGGTGCTGATAGGCATTTCAGATGTATTTTCCGATAGGCATTTCAAAAATAGGTGCCGATAGGCATTTCAGATATAGAAGCCGATAGGCATTTCAAATATAGGTGCCGATAGGCATTCCAAATATGGTTGCCGATAGGCATTTCAAATATAGGTGCTGATAGGCATTTCAGATGTAGTTTCCGATAGGCATTTCAAAAATAGGTGCCGATAGGCATTTCAGATATAGGTGCCGATAGGCATTTCAGATATAGTTGCCGATTGGCATTTTAAAAATAGGTGCCGATAGGCATTTCAGATATAGAAGCCGATAGGCATTTTAAATATAGGTGCCGATAGGCATTCCAGATATGGTTGCCGATAGGCATTTCAAATATAGGTGCTGATAGGCATTTCAGATGTATTTTCCGATAGGCATTTCAAAAATAGGTGCCGATAGGCATTTCAGATATAAGTGCCGATAGGCATTTCAGATATAGTTGCCGATTTGCATTTTAAAAATAGGTGCCGATAGGCATTTTAGATATAGAAGCCGATAGGCATTTCAAATATAGGTGCCGATAGGCATTTCAGATATGGTTGCCGATAGGCATTTCAAATATAGATGCTGATAGGCATTTCAGATGTTGTTTCCGATAGGCATTTCAAAAATAGGTGCCGATAGGCATTTCAGATATAGGTGCCGATAGGCATTTCAGATATAGTTGCCGATTGGATTTTAAAAATAGGTGCCGATAGGCATTTCAGATATAGAAGCCGATAGGCATTTCAAATATAGGTGCCGATAAGCATTCCAGTTATGGTTGCCGATAGGCATTTCAAATATATGCGCTGATAGGCATTTCAGATTTAGTTTCCGATAGGCATTTCAAAAATTGGTGCCGATAGGCATTTCAGATATAGGTGCCGAAAGGCATTTAAGATATAGTTGCCGATTGGCATTTTAAAAATAGGTGCCGATAGGCATTTCAGATATAGAAGCCGATAGGCATTTCAAATATAGGTGCCGATAGGCATTCCAGATACGGTTGTGGATAGGCATTTCAAATATAGGTGCTGATAGGCATTTCAGATGTAGTTTCCGATAGGCATTTCAAAAATAGGTGCCGATAGGCATTTCAGATATAGGTGCCGATAGGCATTTCAGATATAGTTGCCGATTGGCATTTTAAAAATAGGTGCCGATAAGCATTTCAGATATAGAAGCCGATAGGCATTTCAAATATAGGTCCTGATAGGCATTCCAGATATGGTTGCCGATAGGCATTTCAAATATAGGTGCTGATAGGCATTTCAGATGTTGTTTCCGATAGGCATTTCAAGAATAGGTGCCGATAGGCATTTCAGATATAGGTGCCGATAGACATTTCAGATATATTTGCCGATTGGCATTTTAAAAATAGGTGCCGATAGGCATTTCAGATATAGAAGCCGATAGGCATTTCAAATATAGGTGCCGATAGGCATTCCAGATATGGTTGCCGATAGGCATTTCAAATATAGAAGCTGATAGGCATTTCAAAAACAGGTGCCGATAGGCATTTCAGATATAGGTGCCGATAGGCATTTCAGATATAGTTCCCGATTGGCATTTTAAAAATAGGTGCCAATAGGCATTTCAGATATAGAAGCCGATAGGTATTTCAAATATGGGTGTCGATAGGCATTCCAGATATGGGTGCCCATAGGCATTTCAAATATAGGTGCTGATAGGCATTTCAGATGTAGTTTCCGATAGGCATTTCAAAAATAGGTGCCGATAGGCATTTCAGATATAGGTGCCGATAGGCATTTCAGATATAGTTGCCGATTAGCATTTTAAAAATAGGTGCCGATAGGCATTTCAGATATAGAAGCCGATAGGTATTTCAAATATAGGTGTCGATAGGCATTTCAGATATGGTTGCTGATAGGCATTTCAAATATAGGTGCTGATAGGCATTTCAGATGTAGTTTCCGATAGGCATTTCAAAAATAGGTGCCGATAGGCATTTCAGATATAGGTGCCGATAGGCATTTCAGATATAGTTGCCGATTGGCATTTTTATAAAATAGGTGCCGATAGGCATTTCAGATATAGAAGCCTATAGGCATTATAAATATAGGTGCTGATAGGCATTCCAGATATGGGTGCCGATAGGCATTTCAAATATAGGTGCTGATAGGCATTTCAGATGTAGTTTCCGATAGGCATTTCAAAAATAGGTGCCGATAGGCATTTCAGATATAGGTGCCGATAGGCATTTCAGATATAGTTGCCGATTGGCATTTTAAAAATAGGTGCCGATAGGCATTTCAGATATAGAAGCCGATAGGTATTTCAAATATAGGTGTCGATAGGCATTTCAGATATGGTTGCTGATAGGCATTTCAAATATAGGTGCTGATAGGCATTTCAGATGTAGTTTCCGATAGGCATTTCAGATGTAGTTTCCGATAGGCATTTCAAAAATAGGTGCCGATAGGCATTTCAGATATAGGTGCCGATAGGCATTTCAGATATAGTTGCCGATTGGCATTTTTATAAAATAGGTGCCGATAGGCATTACATATGTAGTTTCCGATAGGAATTTCAAGAATAGGTGCCGATAGGCATTTATGATATAGGTGCCGATAGGCATATCAGATATAGTTGCCGATAGGCATTTAAAATATAGGTGCCGATAGGCATTTCAAATATAGGTGTCGATAGGCATTTCAGATATAATGCCGAAAGGCATTTCAGATATAGGTACCGATAGGCATTTCTGATGTGGTTGCCGATAGGCATTTCAAATATAGGTACTGTTGGGCATTTGAGATGTAGTTTCCGATAGGCATTTCAAAAATAGGTGCCGATAGGCATTTCAGATATAGGTGCCGATAGGCACTTCAGATATAGTTGCCGATTGGCATTTTAAAAATAGGTGCCGATAGGCATTTTAGATATAGAAGCCGATAGGCATTTCAAATATAGGTGCCGATAGGCATTCCAGATATGGTTGCCGATAGGCATTTCAAATATAGGTGCTGATAGGCATTTCAGATGTAGTTTACGATAGGCATTTCAAAAATAGGTGCCGATAGGCATTTCAGATATAGGTGCCGATAGGCATTTCAGATATAGTTGCCGATTGGCATTTTAAAAATAGATGCCGATAGGCATTTCAGATATATAAGCCGACAGGCATTTCAAATATAGGTGCCAATAGGTATTCCAAATATAGGTGCTGATAGGCATTTCAGATGTAGTTACCGATAGGCATTTCAAAAATTGGTGCCGATAGGCATTTCAGATATAGGTGCCCATAGGCATTTCAGATATAGTTGCCGATTGACATTTTAAAAATAGGTGACGATAGGCATTTCAGATATAGAAGCCGATAGGTATTTAAAATATAGGTGTCGATAGGAATTTCAGATATTTTTGCCGATAGGCATTTCAAATATGGGTGCTGATAGGCATTTCAGATGTAGTTTCCGATAGACATTTCAAAAATAGGTGCCGATAGGCATTTCAGATATAGGTGCCGATAGGCATTTCAGAAATAGTTGCCGATTGGCATTTTAAAAATAGGTGCCGATAGGCATTTCAGATATAGAAGCCGATAGGCATTTCTAATATAGGTGCCGATAGGCATTTCAGATATAGGTGCCGAAAGGCATTTCAGATATAGTTGCCGATTGGCATTTTAAAAATAGGTGATGATAGGCATTTCAGATGTAGTTTACGATAGGCATTTCAAAAATAGGTGCCGATAGGCATTTCAGATATAGGTGCCGAGAGGCATATCAGATATAGTTGCCGATAGGCATTTAAAATATAGGTGCCGATAGGCATTTCAAATATAGGTGTCGATAGGCATTTCAGATATAAATGCCGAAAGGCATTTCAGATATAGGTGCCGATAGGCATTTCTGATGTGGTTGCCGATTGGCATTTTAAAAATAGGTGCCGATAGGCATTTCAGATATAGAAGCCGATAGGCATTTCAAATATAGGTGCCGATAGGCAATTCAGATATGGTTGCCGATAGGCATTTCAAATATAGGTGCTGATAGGCATTTCAGATGTAGTTTCCGATAGGCATTTCAAAAATTGGTGCCGATAGGCATTTCAGATATAGGTGCCGATAGGCATTTCAGATATAGTTGTCGATTGGCACTTTAAAAATAGGTTCCGATAGGCATTTCAGATATAAAAGCCCATAGGTATTTCAAATATAGGTGTCGATAGGCATTTCAGATATGGTTGCCGATAGGCATTTCAAATATAGGTGCTGATAGGCATTTCAGATGTAGTTTACGATAGGCATTTTAAAAATAGGTGCGGATAGGCATTTCAGATCTATGTGCCGATAGGCATTTCAGATATAGTTGCCGATTGGCATTTTAAAAATAGATGCCATTAGGCATTTCAGATATAGAAGCCGATAGGCATTTCAAATATAGGTGCCGATAGGCATTCCAAATATGGTTGCCGATAGGCATTTCAAATATAGGTGCTGATAGGCATTTCAGATGTAGTTTCCGATAGGCATTTCAAAATTGTTGCCGATAGGTATTTCTGATATAGGTGCCGATAGGCATTTCAGATATAGAAGCCGATAGGTATTTCAAATATAGGTGTCGATAGGCATTTCAGATATGTTTGCCGATAGGCATTTCAAATACAGGTGCTGGTAGGCATTTCAGATGTAGTTTCCGATAGGCATTTCAAAAATAGTTGCCGATAGGCATTTCAGATATAGGTGCCGATAGGCATTTCAGATATAGTTGCCGATTGGCATTTTAAAAATACGTGCCGATAGGCATTGCAGATATAGAAGCCGATAGGCATTTCAAATATAGGTGCCGATAGGCATTCCAGATATGGTTGCCGATAGGCTCTTCAAATATAGGTGCTGATTGGCATTTCAGATGTAGTTTCCGATAGGCATTTCAAAAATAGGTGCCGATAGGCATTTCAGAAGTAGGTGCCGATAGGCATTTCAGATATAGTTGCCAATTGGCATTTTAAAAATAGTTGCCGATAGGCATTTCAGATATAGAAGCCGATAGGAATTTCAAATATAGGTGCCGATAAGCATTCCAGATATGGTTGCCGATAGGCATTTCAAATATAGGTGCTGATAGGCATTTTTAGATGTAGTTTCCGATAGGCATTTCAAAAATTGGTGCCGATAGGCATTTCAGATATAGGTGCCGATAGGCATTTCAGATATAGTTCCGATTGGCACTTTAAAAATAGGTGCCGATAGGCATTTCAGATATAGAAGCCGATAGGTATTTCAAATATAGGTGTCGATAGGCATTTCAGATATGGTTGCCGGTAGGCATTTCAAATATAGGTGCTGATAGGCATTTCAGATGTAGTTTACGATAGGCATTTCAAAAATAGGTGCCGATAGGCATTTCAGATATAGGTGCCGATAGGCATTTCAGATATAGTTGCCGATTGGCATTTTAAAAATAGATGCCGATAGGCATTTCAGATATAGAAGCCGATAGGCATTTCAAATATAGGTGCCGATAGGCATTCCAGATATGGTTGCCGATAGGCATTTCAAATATAGGTGCTGATAGGCATTTCAGATGTAGTTTCCGATAGGCATTTCAAAAATAGGTGCCGATAGGCATTTCAGATATAGGTGCCGATAGGCATTTCAAATATAGTTGCGATTGGCATTTTATAAATAGGTGCCGATAGGCATTTCAGATATAGAAGCCGATAGGCATTTCAAATATAGGTGCCGATAGGCATTCCAGATATGGTTTCCGATAGGCATTTCAAATATAGGTGCTGATAGGCATTTCAGATGTAGTTTCCGATAGGCATTTCAAAAATAGGTGCCGATAGGCATTTCAGATATAGGTGCCGATAGGCATTTCAGATATAGTTGCCGATATGCATTTTAAAAATAGGTGCCGATAGGCATTTCAGATATAGAAGCCGATAGGCATTTCAAATATAGGTGCCGATAGGCATCCCAGATATGGTTGCCGATAGGCATTTCAAATATAGGTGCTGATAGGCATTTCAGATGTTTCCGATAAGCATTTCAAAAATAGGTGCCGATAGGCATTTCAGATATAGGTGCCGAAAGGCATTTCAGATATAGTTGCCGATTGGCATTTTAAAAATAGGTGCCGATAGGCATTTCAGATATAGAAGCCGATAGGCATTTCAAATATTTGTGCCGATAGGCATTCCAGATATGGTTGCCGATAGGCATTTCAAATATAGGTGCTGATAGGCATTTCAGATGATGTTTCCGATAGGCATTTCAAAAATAGGTGCTGATAGGCATTTCAGATATAGGTGCCGATAGGCATTTCAAATATAGTTGCCGATTGGCATTTTAAAAATAGGTGCCGATAGGCATTTCAGATATAGAAGCCGATAGGCATTTCAAATATAGGTGCCGATAGGCATTCCAGTTATGGTTGCCGATAGGCATTTCAAATATAGGCGCTGATAAGCATTTCAGATTTAGTTTCCGATAGGCATTTCAAAAATTGGTGCCGATAGGCATTTCAGATATAGGTGCCGAAAGGCATTTCAGATATAGTTGCCGATTGGCATTTTAAAAATAGGTGCCGATAGGCATTTCAGATATAGTTGCCGATTGGCATTTTAAAAATAGGTGCCGGTAGGCATTTCAGATATAGAAGCCGATAGGCATTTTAAATATAGGTGCCGATAGGCATTTTAAATATAAGTGTTGATAGGCATTTCAGATGTAGTTTCCGATAGGCATTTTAAAAATTTTTGCCGATAGGCATTTCAGATATAGGTGCCGATAGGCATTTCAGATATAGTAGCCGATTGGCATTTTAAAAATACGTGCCGATAGGCATTTCAGATATAGAAGCCGATAGGTATTTCAAATATAGGTGTCGATAGGCATTACAGATATGGTTGCCGATAGGCATTTCAAATATAGGTGCTGATAGGCATTTCAGATGTAGTTTCCGATAGGCATTTCAAAAATAGGTGCCGATAGGCATTTCAGATATAGGTGCCGATAGGCACTTCAGATATAGTTGCCGATTGGCATTTTAAAAATAGGTGCCGATAGGCATTTCAGATATTGAAGCCAATAGGCATTTCAAATATAGGTGCCAATAGGCATTCCAGATATAGTTGCCGATAGGCATTTCAAATATAGGTGCTGATAGGCATTTCAGATATAGTTTCCGATAGGCATTTCAAAAATAGGTGCCGATAGGCATTTCAGATATAGGTGCCGATAGGCATTTCACATATAGTTGCCGATTGGCATTTTGAAAATAGGTGCCGATAGGCATTTCAGATATAAAAGCCGACAGGTATTTCAAATATAGGTGTCGATAGGCATTTCAGATATGGTTGCCGATAGGCATTTCAGATATAGTTGCCGATTGGCATTTTAAAATTAGGTGCCGATAGGCATTTCAAAAATAGGTGCCGATAGGCATTTCAGATATAGGTGCCGATAGGCATTTCAGATATAGTTGCCGATTGGCATTTTAAAAATAGGTGCCGATAGGCATTTCAGATATAGAAGCCGATAGGCATTTCAAATATAGGTGCCGATAGGCATTCCAGATATGGTTGCCGATAGGCATTTCAAATATAGGTGCTGATAGGCATTTCAGATGTAGTTTCCGATAGGCATTTCAAAAATAGGTGCCGATAGGCATTTCAAATATAGGTGCCGATAGGCATTTCAGATATAGTTGCCGATTGGCATTTTAAAAATAGGTGTCGATAGGCATTTCAGATATAGAAGCCGATAGGCATTTCAAATATAGGTGCCGATAGGCATTCCAGATATGGTTGCCGATAGGCATTTCAAATATAGGTGCTGATAGGCATTTCCGATGTAGTTTCCCATAGGCATTTCAAAAATAGGTGCCAATAGGCATTTCAGATATAGGTGCCGATAGGCATTTTAGATATAGTTGCCGATTGGCATTTTAAAAATAGCTGCCGATAGGCATTTCAGATGTAGTTTCCGATAGGCATTTCAAAAATAGGTGCCGATAGGCATTTCAGATATAGGTGCCGATACGCATATCAGATATAGTTGCAGATAGGCATTTAAAATATAGGTGCCGATAGGCATTTCAAATATAGGTGTCAATAGGCATTTCAGATATAAATGCAGAAAGGCATTTCAAATATAGGTGCCGATAGGCATTCCAGATATGGTTGCCGATAGGCATTTCAAAAATAGGTGCTGATAGGCATTTTAGATGTAGTTTCCGATAGGCATTTCAAAAATTGTTGCCGATAGGTATTTCAGATATAGGTGCCGATAGGCATTTCAGATATAGAAGCCGATAGGTATTTCAAATAAAGGTGTCGATAGGCATTTCAGATATGTTTGTCGATAGGCATTTCAAATACAGGTGCTGGTAGGCATTTCAGATGTAGTTTCCGATAGGCATTTCAAAAATAGTTGCCGATAGGCATTTCAGATATAGGTGCCGATAGGCATTTCAGATATAGTTGCCGATTGGCATTTTAAAAATACGTGCCGATAGGCATTTCAGATATAGAAGCCGATAGGCATTTCAAATATAGGTGCCGATAGGCATTCCAGATATGGTTGCCGATAGGCTCTTCAAATATAGGTGCTGATTGGCATTTCAGATGTAGTTTTCGATAGGCATTTCAAAAATAGGTGCCGATAGGCATTTCAGAAGTAGGTGCCGATAGGCATTTCAGATATAGTTGCCAATTGGCATTTTAAAAATAGTTGCCGATAGGCATTTCAGATATAGAAGCCGATAGGAATTTCAAATATAGGTGCCGATAAGCATTCCAGATATGGTTGCCGATAGGCATTTCAAATATAGGTGCTGATAGGCATTTTTAGATGTAGTTTCCGATAGGCATTTCAAAAATTGGTGCCGATAGGCATTTCAGATATAGGTGCCGATAGGCATTTCAGATATAGTTCCGATTGGCACTTTAAAAATAGGTGCCGATAGGCATTTCAGATATAGAAGCCGATAGGTATTTCAAATATAGGTGTCGATAGGCATTTCAGATATGGTTGCCGGTAGGCATTTCAAATATAGGTGCTGATAGGCATTTCAGATGTAGTTTACGATAGGCATTTCAAAAATAGGTGCCGATAGGCATTTCAGATATAGGTGCCGATAGGCATTTCAGATATAGTTGCCGATTGGCATTTTAAAAATAGATGCCGATAGGCATTTCAGATATAGAAGCCGATAGGCATTTCAAATATAGGTGCCGATAGGCATTCCAGATATGGTTGCCGATAGGCATTTCAAATATAGGTGCTGATAGGCATTTCAGATGTAGTTTCCGATAGGCATTTCAAAAAATAGGTGCCGATAGGCATTTCAGATATAGGTGCCGATAGGCATTTCAAATATAGTTGCGATTGGCATTTTATAAATAGGTGCCGATAGGCATTTCAGATATAGAAGCCGATAGGCATTTCAAATATAGGTGCCGATAGGCATTCCAGATATGTTTTCCGATAGGCATTTCAAATATAGGTGCTGATAGGCATTTCAGATGTAGTTTCCGATAGGCATTTCAAAAATAGGTGCCGATAGGCATTTCAGATATAGGTGCCGATAGGCATTTCAGATATAGTTGCCGATATGCATTTTAAAAATAGGTGCCGATAGGCATTTCAGATATAGAAGCGATAGGCATTTCAAATATAGGCATTTCAAATATAGGTGCTGATAGGCATTTCAGATGTTTCCGATAAGCATTTCAAAAATAGGTGCCGATAGGCATTTCAGATATAGGTGCCGAAAGGCATTTCA
The DNA here is from genome assembly GCA_034508555.1 of Venustoraphidia nigricollis. Classification (NCBI taxonomy): domain Eukaryota; kingdom Metazoa; phylum Arthropoda; class Insecta; order Raphidioptera; family Raphidiidae; genus Venustoraphidia; species Venustoraphidia nigricollis. The sequence goes on from JAVRKA010000555.1 coordinate 88,334, forward strand.
GATATAGTTGCCGATTGGCATTTTAAAAATAGGTGCCGATAGGCATTTCAGATATAGAAGCCGATAGGCATTTCAAATATTTGTGCCGATAGGCATTCCAGATATGGTTGCCGATAGGCATTTCAAATATAGGTGCTGATAGGCATTTCAGATGATGTTTCCGATAGGCATTTCAAAAATAGG
>JAVRKA010000556.1:0-88261 GCA_034508555.1 Venustoraphidia nigricollis
TATCGGCTTCTATATCTAAAATGCCTATCGGCACCTATTTTTAAAATGCCAATCGGTAAGTATATCTGAAATGCCTATTGGCACCTATATCTAAAATGCCTATCGGAACCTATTTTTGAAATGCCTATCGGAAACTACATCTGAAATGACTATCAGCGCCTATATTTGAAATGCCTATCGGCAACCATAACTGAAATGCCTATCCACACCTATATTTGAAATACCTATCGGCTTCTATATCAAAAATGCCTGTCGGCACCTATTTTTAAAATGCCAATCGGCAACTACATCTGAAATGCCTATCGGCTTATATATCTGAAATGCCTATCGGCACCTATTTTTAAAATGCCAATCGGCAACTATATCTAAAATGCCAATCGGCACCTATATCTGAAATGCCTATCGACACCTATTTTTATAATGCCAATTGGCAACTATATCTGAAATGCCTATCGGCACCTATATCTGAAATGCCTATCGACACCTATTTTTAAAATGCCAATTGGCAACTATATCTGAAATGCCTATCGGCACCTATATCTGAAATGCCTATCGGTACCTATTTTTGAAATGCCTATCGGAAACAACATCTGAAATGACTATCAGCACCTATATTTGAAATGCCTATCGGCAACCATATCTGAAATGCCTATCCACACCTGTATTTAAAATACCTATCGGCTTCTATATCTAAAATGCCTATCGGCACCTATTTTTAAAATGCCAATCGGCAGATATATCTGAAATGCCTATCGGCACCTATATCTGAAATGCCTATCGGCACCAACTTTTGAAATGCCTATCGGAAACTCCATCTGAAATGCCTATCAGCACCTATATTTGAAATGCCTATCGGCAACCATATCTGGAATGCTTATCGGCACCTATATTTGAAATGCCTATCGGGTTCTATATCTTAAATGCCTATCGACACCTATTTTTAAAATGCCAATTGGCAACTATATCTGAAATGCCTATCGGCACCTATTTCTGAAATGCCTATCGGTACCTATTTTTGAAATGCCTATCGGAAACTACATCTGAAATGATTATCAGCACTTATATTTGAAATGCCTATCGGCAACCATATCTGGAATGCCTATCGGCACCTATATTTGAAATGCCTATCGGCTTCTATATCTGAAATGCCTATCGGCACCTATTTTTAAAATACCAATCGGCAACTATATCTGAAATGCCTATCGGCACCTATATCTGAAATGCCTATCGGCATATATTTTTGAAATGCCTTTCGGAAACTACATCTGAAATGCCTATCTGCTCCTATATTTGAAATGCCTATCGGCAACCATATCTGAAATGCCTATCGACACCTATATTTGAAATACCTATCGGCTTCTATATCTGAAATGCCTATCGGCACCTGTTTTTAAAATGCCAATCGGCAACTATATCTGAAATGCCTATCGGCACCTATATCCGAAATGCCTATAGGCATCAATTTTTGAAATGCCTATCGGTAACTACATCTGAAATGCCTACCAGCACCTATATTTGAAATGCTTATCGGCAACCATATCTGAAATGCCTATCGACACCTATATTTGAAATCCCTATCGGCTTCTATATCTGAAATGCCTATCGGCACCTATTTTTAAAATGCCAATCGGCATTTATATCTGAAGTGCCTATCGGCACCTATATCTGAAATGCCTATCGGCACCTATTTTTGAAATGCCTATCGAAAACTACATCTGAAATGCCTATCAGCACCTATATTTGAAATGCCTATCGGCAACCACATCAGAAATGCCTATCGGCACCTATATCTGAAATGCCGGTCGACACCTATATTTGAAATGCCTATCGGCACTTTTATTTTAAATGCCTATCGGCAACTATATCTGATAAGCCTATCGGCACCTATATCTGAAATGCCTATCGGCACCTATTTTTGAAATGCCAATCTTTAAGTATATCTGAAATGCCTATCGGCACCTGTATCTAAAATGCCTATCGGAACCTATTTTTGAAATGCCATCGGAAACTACATCTGAAATGACTATCAGCACCCATATTTGAAATGCCTATCGGCAACCATATCTGAAATGCCTATCCACACCTATATTTGAAATACCTATCGGCTTCTATATCTAAAATGCCTATCGGCACCTATTTTTAAAATGCAAATCGGTAAGTATATCTGAAATGCCTATCGGCACCTATATCTAAAATGCCTATCGGAACATATTTTTGAAATGCCTATCGGAAACTACATCTGAAATGACTATCAGCACCTATATTTGAAATGCCTATCGGCAACCATATCTGAAATGCCTATCCACACCTATATTTGAAATACCTATCGGCTTCTATATCTAAAATGCCTATCGGCACCTATTTTTAAAATGCCAATCGGCAACTATTCTGAAATGCCAATCGGCACCTATATCTGAAATGCCTATCGGCACCTATTTTTGAAATGCCTATCGGAAACTACATCTGAAATGCCTATCAGCACCTATATTTGAAATGCCTATCGGCAACCATATCTGAAATGCCTATCGACACCTATATTTGAAATCCCTATCGGCTTCTATATCTGAAATGCCTATCGGCACCTATTTTTAAATTGCCAATCGGCAACTATATCTGAAATGCCAATCGGCACCTATATCTGAAATGCCTATCGACACCTGTTTTTAAAATGCCAATTGGCAACTATATCTGGAATGCCTATCGGCACCTATATCTGAAATGCCTATCGGTACCTATTTTTGAAATGCCTATCGGAAACTACATCTGAAATGATTATCAGCACTTATATTTGAAATGCCTGTCGGCAACCATATCTGGAATGCCTATCGGCACCTATATTTGAAATGCCTATCGGCTTTTATACCTGAAATGCCTATCGGCACCTATTTTTAAAATACCAATCGGACATATATCTGAAATGCCTATCAGCACCTATTTCTGAAATGCCTATCGGCACCTATTTTTGAAATGCCTATCGGAAACTCCATCTGAAATGCCTATCAGCACCTATATTTGAAATGCCTATCGGCAACCATATCTGGAATGCCTATCGGCAACTATATTTGAAATGCCTATCGGCAACCATATCTGGAATGCCCTTCGGCACCTATATTTGAAATGCCTATCGGCTTCTATATCTGAAATGCCTATCGACACCTATTTTTAAAATGCCAATCGGCAACTATATCTGAAATGCCTATCGGCACCAATATCTGAAATGCCTATCGGCACCTATTTTTGAAATGCCTATCGGAAACTACATCTGAAATGCCTATCAGCACCTTTATTTGAAATGCTTATCGGCAACCATATCTGAAATAGCTATCGACACCTATATTTGAAATCCCTATCGGCTTCTATATCTGAAATGCCTATCGGCACCTATTTTTAAAATGCCAATCGGCAACTATATCTGAAATGCCAATCGGCACCTATATCTGAAATGCCTATCGGCACCTATTTTTGAAATGCCTATCGGAAATTACATCTGAAATGCCTATCAGCACCTATATTTGAAATGCCTATCGGCAACCATATCTGATATGCCTATCGGCACCTATATCTGAAATGCCTATCGGCACCTATTTTTGAAATACCTATCGGAAACTACATCTAAAATGCCTATCGGCACCTATTTTTAAAATGCCAATCGGAAAGTATATCTGAAATGCCTATAGGCACCTATAATTGAAATGCCTATCGGAACCTATTTTTGAAATGCCTATCGGAAACAACATCTGAAATGACTATCAGCACCTATATTTGAAATGCCTATCGGCAACCATATCTGAAATGCCTATCCACACCTGTATTTGAAATACCTATCGGCTTCTATATCTGAAATGCCTATCGGCAACCATTTCTGGAATGCCTATCGGCACCTATATTTGAAATGCCTATCGGGTTCTATATCTGAAATGTCTATCAACACCTATTTTTAAAGTGCCAATTGGCAACTATATCTGAAATGCCTATCGGCACCTATATCTGAAATGCCTATCGGTACCTATTTTTGAAATGCCTATCGGAAACTACATCTGAAATGATTATCAGCACTTATATTTGAAATGCCTATCGGCAACCATATCTGGAATGCCTATCGGCACCTATATTTGAAATGCCTATCGGCTTCTATATCTGAAATGCCTATCGGCACCTATTTTTAAAATACCAATCGGCAACTATATCTGAAATGCCTATCGGCACGTATATCTGAAATCGGCATATATTTTTGAAATGCCTTTCGGAAACTACATCTGAAATGCCTATCTGCTCCTATATTTGAAATGCCTATCGGCAACCATATCTGAAATGCCTATCGACACCTATATTTGAAATACCTATCGGCTTCTATATCTGAAATGCTTATCGGCACCTGTTTTTAAAATGCCAATCGGCGACTATATCTGAAATGCCTATCGGCACCTATATCCGGAATGCCTATCGGCATCAATTTTTGAAATGCCTATCGGAAACTACATCTAAGATGCCTATCAGCACCTATATTTGAAATGTCTATCGGCAACTATATCTGCAATGCCTATCGGCACTTATATTTGAAATGCCTATCGGCTTCTATATCTGAAATGCCTATCGGCACCTATTTTTTAAATGCCAATTGGCAACTATATCTGAAATGACTATCGGCACCTATATCTGAAATGCCTATCGGCACCTATTTTTGAAATGCCTATCGAAAACTACATCTGAAATGCCTATCAGCACCTATATTTGAAATGCCTATCGGAAACTACATCTGAAATGCCTATCAGCACCTATATTTGAAATGCCTATCGGCAACCATATCTGGAATGCCTATCGGCACCTATATTTGAAATGCCTATCGGCTTCTATATCTGAAATGCCTATCGGCACCTATTTTTAAAATGCCAATCGGCAACTATATCTGAAATGCCTATCGGCACCTATATCTGAAATGCCTATCGGCACCTATTTTTGAAATGCCTATCGGAAACTACATCTGAAATGCCTATCAGCACCTATATTTGAAATGCCTATCGGCAACCATATCTGAAATGCCTATCGACACCTATATTTGAAATACCTATCGGCTTCTATATCTGAAATGCCTATCGGTACCTATTTTTAAAATGCCAATCGGTAACTATATCTGAAATGCCTATCGGCACCTATGTCTGAAATGCCTATCGGCACCTATATCTGAAATGCCTATCGGCACCATTTTTTGAAATGCCTATCGGAAACTACATCCGGAATGCCTATCAGCACCTATATTTGAAATGCCTATCGGCAACCATATCTGGAATGCCTATCGGCACCTATATTTGAAATGCCTATCGGCTTCTATATCTGAAATGCCTATCGACACCAATTTTTGAAATGCCTATCGGAAACTACATCTGAAATGCCTTTCAGCACCTATATTTGAAATGCCTATCGGCAACCATATCTGGAATGCTCATCGGCACCTATATTTGAAATGCCTATCGGCCTATATATCTGAAATGCCTATCGGCACCTATTTTTAAAATGCCAATCGGCAACTATATCTGAAATGCCTATCGGCACCTATATCTGAAATGCCTATCGGCACCTATTTTTGAAATGCCTATCGGAAACTACATCTGAAATGCCTATCAGCACCTATATTTGAAATGCCTATCGGCAACCATATCTGGAATGCCTATCGGCGCCTATATTTGAAATGCCTATCTGCTTCTATATCTGAAATGCCTATCGGCACCTATTTTTAAAATGCCAATCGGCAACTATATCTGAAATGCCTATCGGCACCTATATCTGAAATGCCTATCGGCACCTATTTTTGAAATGCCTATCGGAAACTACATCTGAAATGCCTATCAGCGCCTATATTTGAAATGCCTATCGGCAACCATATCTGGAATGCCTATCGGCGCCTATATTTGCAATGCCTATCGGCTTCTATATCTGAAATACCTATCGGCGCCTATTTTTAAAATGCCAATCGGCAACTATATCTGAAGTGCCTATCGGCACCTATATCTGAAATGCCTATCGGCACCTATTTTTGAAATGCCTATCGAAAACTACATCTGAAATGCCTATCAGCACCTATATTTGAAATGCCTATCGGCAACCACATCAGAAATGCCTATCGGCACCTATATCTGAAATGCCTTTCGGCATTTATATCTGAAATACCGGTCACACCTATATTTAAAATGCCTATCGGCACATATATTTTAAATGCCTATCGGCAACTATATCTGATATGCCTATCGGCACCTATATCTGAAATGCCTATCGGCACCTATATCTGAAATGCCTATCGGCACCTATTTTTGAAATGCCTATCGGAAACTACATCTAAAATGCCTATCGGCACCTATTTTTAAAATGCCAATCGGTAAGTATATCTGAAATGCGTATCGGCACCTATATCTGAAATGCCTATCGGAACCTATTTTTGAAATGCCTATCGGAAACTACATCTGAAATGACTATCAGCACCTATATTTGAAATGCCTATCGGCAACCATATCTGAAATGCCTATCCACACCTATATTTGAAATACCTATCGGCTTCTATATCTGAAATGCCTATCGGCACCTATTTTTAAAATGCCAATCGGCAACTAAATCTGAAATGCCTATCGGCACCTATATCTGAAATGCCTATCGGTACCTATTTTTGAAATGCCTATCGGAAACTACATCTGAAATTATTATCAGCGCTTATATTTGATATGCCTATCGGCAACCATATCTGGAATGCCTATCGGCAACTATATTTGAAATGCCTATCGGCTTCTATATCTGAAATGCCTATCGGCACCTATTTTTAAAATACCAATCGGCAACTATATCTGAAATGCCTATCGGCACCTATATCTGAAATGCCTATCGGCATATATTTTTGAAATGCCTTTCGGAAACTACATCTGAAATGCCTATCTGCTCCTATATTTGAAATGCCTATCGGCAACCATATCTGAAATGCCTATCGACACCTATATTTGAAATACCTATCGGCTTCTATATCTGAAATGCCTATCGGCACCTGTTTTTAAAATGCCAATCGGCAACTATATCTGAAATGCCTATCGGCACCTATATCCGAAATGCCTATCGGCATCAATTATTGAAATGCCTATAGGAAACTACATCTAAAATGCCTATCAGCACCGATATTTGAAATGCCTATCGGCAACCATATCTGGAATGCCTATCGGCACCTATATTTGAAATGCTTATCGGCTTGTATATCTGAAATGCCTATCGGCACCAATTTTTAAAATGCCAATCGGCAACTATATCTGTAATGCCTATCGGCACCTATATCTGAACTGCCTATCGGCACATATTTTTGAAATGCCTATCGGAAACTACATCTGAAATGCCTATCAGCACCTATATTTGAAATGCCTATCGGCAACCATATCTGAAATGCCTATCGACACCTATATTTGAAATACCTATCGGCTTCTATATCTGAAATGCCTATCGGCACCTATTTTTAAAATGCCAATCGGTAACTATATCTGAAATGCCTATCGGCACCTATATCTGAAATGCCTATCGGCACCATTTTTTGAAATGTCTATCGGAAACTACATCCGGAATGCCTATCAGCACCTATATTTGAAATGCCTATCGGCAAACATATCTGGAATGCCTATCGGCACCTATATTTGAAATGCCTATCGGCTTCTATATCTGAAATGCCTATCGACACCTATTTTTAAAATGCCAATCGGCAACTATATCTGAAATGCCTATCGGCACCTATATCTGAAATGCCTATCGGCACCTATTTTTGAAATACCTATCGGAAACTACATCTGAAATGCCTATCAGCACCTATATTTAAAATGCCTATCGGCCTATATATCTGAAATGCCTATCGGCACCTATTTTTAAAATGCCAATCGGCAACTATATCTGAAATGCCTATCGGCACCTATATCTGAAATGCCTATCGGCACCTATTTTTGAAATGCCTATCGGAAACTACATCTGAAATGCCTATCAGCACCTATATTTGAAATGCCTATCGGCAACCATATCTGGAATGCCTATCGGCGCCTATATTTGAAATGCCTATCGGCTTCTATATCTGAAATACCTATCGGCGCCTATTTTTAAAATGCCAATCGGCAACTATATCTGAAGTGCCTATCGGCACCTATATCTGAAATGCCTATCGGCACCTATTTTTGAAATGCCTATCGAAAACTACATCTGAAATGCCTATCAGCACCTATATTTGAAATGCCTATCGGCAACCACATCAGAAATGCCTATCGGCACCTATATCTGAAATGCCTTTCGGCATTTATATCTGAAATACCGGTCGACACCTATATTTGAAATGCCTATCGGCACATATATTTTAAATGCCTATCGGCAACTATATCTGATATGCCTATCGGCACCTATATCTGAAATGCCTATCGGCACCTATATCTGAAATGCCTATCGGCACCTATTTTTGAAATGCCTATCGGAAACTACATCTAAAATGCCTATCGGCACCTATTTTTAAAATGCCAATCGGTAAGTATATCTGAGATGCCTATCGGCACCTATATCTGAAATGCCTATCGGAACCTATTTTTGAAATGCCTATCGGAAACTACATCTGAAATGACTATCAGCACCTATATTTGAAATGCCTATCGGCAACCATATCTGAAATGCCTATCCACACCTATATTTGAAATACCTATCGGCTTCTATATCTGAAATGCCTATCGGCACCTATTTTTAAAATGCCAATCGGCAACTATATCTGAAATGCCTATCGGCACCTATATCTGAAATGCCTATCGGTACCTATTTTTGAAATGCCTATCGGAAACTACATCTGAAATGATTATCAGCGCTTATATTTGATATGCCTATCGGCAACCATATCTGGAATGCCTATCGGCAACTATATTTGAAATGCCTATCGGCTTCTATATCTGAAATGCCTATCGGCACCTATTTTTAAAATACCAATCGGCAACTATATCTGAAATGCCTATCGGCACCTATATCTGAAATGCCTATCGGCATATATTTTTGAAATGTCTATCGGAAACTACATCCGGAATGCCTATCAGCACCTACATTTGAAATGCCTATCGGCAACCATATCTGGAATGCCTATCGGCACCTATATTTGAAATGCCTATCGGCTTCTATATCTGAAATGCCTATCGACACCTATTTTTAAAATGCCCATCGGCAACTATATCTGAAATGCCTATCGGCACCTATATCTGAAATGCCTATCGGCACCTATTTTTGAAATACCTATCGGAAACTACATCTGAAATGCCTATCAGCACCTATATTTGAAATGCTTATCGGCAACCATATCTGAAATGCCTATCGACACCTATATTTGAAATCCCTATCGGCTTCTATATCTGAAATGCCTATCGGCAACAATATCTGGAATGCCTATCGGCGCCTATATTTGAAATGCCTATCGGCTTCTATATCTGAAATGCCTATCGGCAGCTATTTTTAAAATGCCAATCGGCATTTATATCTGAAGTGCCTATCGGCAGCTATATCTGAAATGCCTATCGGCACCTATTTTTGAAATGCCTATCGAAAACTACATCTGAAATGCCTATCGGCACCTATTTTTTAAATGCCAATTGGCAACTATATCTGAAATGACTATCGGCACCTATTTTTAAAATGCCAATCGGCAACTATATCTAAAATGCCTATCGGCACCTATATCTGAAATGCCTATCGGCACCTATTTTTTAAATGCCTATCGGAAAATACATCTGAAATGCCTATCAGCACCTATATTTGAAATGCCTATCGGCAACCATATCTGAAATGCCTATCGACACCTATATTTGAAATACCTATCGGCTTCTATATCTGAAATGCCTATCGGTACCTATTTTTAAAATGCCAATCGATAACTATATCTGAAATGCCCATCGGCACCTATATCTGAAATGCCTATCGGCACCTATTTTTGAAATGCCTATCGAAAACTACATCTGAAATGCCTATCAGCACCTATATTTGAAATGCCTATCGGAAACTACATCCTGAATGCCTATCAGCACCTATATTTGAAATGCCTATCGGCAACCATATCTGGAATGCCAATCGGCACCTATATTTGAAATGCCTATCGGCTTCTATATCTGAAATGCCTATCGACACCAATTTTTGAAATGCCTATCGGAAACTACATCTGAAATGCCTATCAGCACCTATATTTGAAATGCCTATCGGCAACCATATCTGGAATGCTCATCGGCACCTATATTTGAAATGCCTATCGGCCTATATATCTGAAATGCCTATCGGCACCTATTTTTAAAATGCCAATCGGCAACTATATCTGAAATGCCTATCGGCACCTATATCTGAAATGCCTATCAGAAACTACATTAGAATTGCCTATCAGCACCTTTATTTGAAATGCCTATCGGCAACCATATCTGGAATGCCTATCGGCGCCTATATTTGAAATGCCTATCGGCTTCTATATCTGAAATGCCTATCGGCACCTATTTTTAAAATGCCAATCGGCAACTATATCTGAAATGCCTATCGGCACCTATATCTGAAATACCTATCGGCACCTATTTTTGAAATGCCTATCGGAAACTACATCTGAAATTCCTATCAGCACCTATATTTGAAATGCCTATCGGCAACCATATCTGGAATGCCTATCGGCGCCTATATTTGAAATGCCTATCGGCTTCTATATCTGAAATACCTATCGGCGCCTATTTTTAAAATGCCAATCGGCAACTATATCTGAAGTGCCTATCGGCACCTATATCTGAAATGCCTATCGGAACCTATTTTTGAAATGCCTATCGGAAACTACATCTGAAATGACTATCAGCACCTATATTTGAAATGCCTATCGGCAACCATATCTGAAATGCCTATCCACACCTATATTTGAAATACCTATCGGCTTCTATATCTGAAATGCCTATCGGCACCTATTTTTAAAATGCCAATCGGCAACTATATCTGAATTGCCTATCGGCAACTATATCTGAAATGCCTATCGGTACCTATTTTTGAAATGCCTATCGGAAACTACATCTAAAATGCCTATCAGCACCGATATTTTAAATGCCTATCGGCAACCATATCTGGAATGCCTATCGGCACCTATATTTGAAATGCTTATCGGCTTGTATATCTGAAAAGCCTATCGGCATATATTTTTTCATTGCCTTTCGGAAACTACATCTGAAATGCCTATCTGCTCCTATATTTGAAATGCCTATCGGCACCATATCTGAAATGCCTATCGACACCTATATTTGAAATACCTATCGGCTTCTATATCTGAAATGCCTATCGGCACCTGTTTTTAAAATGCCAATCGGCAACTATATCTGAAATGCCTATCGGCACCTATATCCGAAATGCCTATCGGCATCAATTTTTACAATGCCTATCGGAAACTACATCTAAAATGCCTATCAGCACCGATATTTTAAATGCCTATCGGCAACCATATCTGGAATGCCTATCGGCACCTATATTTGAAATGCTTATCGGCTTGTATATCTGAAATGCCTATCGGCACCTATTTTTAAAATGCCAATCGGCAACTATATCTGAAATGCCTATCGGCACCTATATCTGAAATGCCTATCGGCACATATTTTTGAAATGCCTATCGGAAACTACATCTGAAATGCCTTTCAGCACCTATATTTGAAATGCCTATCGGCAACCATATCTGAAATGCCTATCGACACCTATTTTTGAAATACCTATCGGCTTCTATATCTGAAATGCCTATCGGCACCTATTTTTAAAATGCCAATCGGTAACTATATCTGAAATGCCTATCGGCACCAATATCTGAAATGCCTATCGGCACCATTTTTTGAAATGTCTATCGGAAACTACATCCGGAATGCCTATCAGCACCTATATTTGAAATGCCTATCGGCAACCATATCTGGAATGCCTATCGGCACCTATATTTGAAATGCCTATCGGCTTCTATATCTGAAATGCCTATCGACACGTATTTTTAAAATGCCAATCGGCAACTATATCTGAAATGCCTATCGGCACCTATATCTGAAATGCCTATCGGCACCTATTTTTGAAATGCCTATCGGAAACTACAACTGAAATGCCTATCAGCACCTATATTTGAAATGCTTATCGGCAACCATATCTGAAATGCCTATCGACACCTATATTTGAAATCCCTATCGGCTTCTATATCTGAAATGCCTATCGGCACCTATTTTTGAAATGCCTATCGGAAACTACATCTGAAATGCCTATCAGCACCTATATTTGAAATGCCTATCGGCAACAATATCTGGAATGCCTATCGGCGCCTATATTTGAAATGCCTATCGGCTTTTATATCTGAAATGCCTATCGGCACCTATTTTTAAAATGCCAATCGGCATTTATATCTGAAGTGCCTATCGGCACCTATATCTGAAATGCCTATCGGCACCTATTTTTGAAATGCCTATCGAAAACTACATCTGAAATGCCTATCAGCACCTATATTTGAAATGCCTATCGGCAACCACATCAGAAGTGCCTATCGGCACCTATATCTGAAATGCCTTTCGGCATTTATATCTGAAATGCCGATCGACACCTATATTTGAAATGCCAATCGGCACTTTTATTTTAAATGCCTATCGGCAACTATATCTAATAAGCCTATCGGCACCTATATCTGAAATGCCTATCGGCACCTATTTTTGAAATGCCTATCGGCAACCATATCTGGAATGCCTATCGGCGCCTATATTTGAAATGCCTATCAGCTTCTATATCTGAAATGCCTATCGGCACCTATTTTTAAAATGCCAATCGGCATTTATATCTGAAGTGCCTATTGGCACCTATATCTGAAATGCCTATCGGCACCTATTTTTGAAATGCCTATCGAAAACTACATCTGAAATGCCTATCAGCACCTATATTTGAAATGCCTATCGGCAACCACATCAGAAATGCCTATCGGCACCTATATCTGAAATGCCTTTCGGCATTTATATCTGAAATGCCGATCGACACCTATATTTGAAATGCCTATCGGCACTTTTATTTTAAATGCCTATCGGCAACTATATCTGATAAGCCTATCGGCACCTATATCTGAAATGCCTATCGGCACCTATTTTTAAAATGCCAATCTTTAAGTATATCTGAAATGCCTATCGGCACCTATATCTAAAATGCCTATCGGAACCTTTTTTTGAAATGCCTATCGGAAACAACATCTGAAATGACTATCAGCACCTATATTTGAAATGCCTATCGGCAACCATATCTGAAATGCCTATCCACACCTATATTTGAAATACCTATCGGCTTCTATATCTAAAATGCCTATCGGCACCTATTTTTAAAATGCCAATCGGTAAGTATATCTGAAATGCCTATTGGCACCTATATCTAAAATGCCTATCGGAACCTATTTTTGAAATGCCTATCGGAAACTACATCTGAAATGACTTTCAGCACCTATATTTGAAATGCCTATCGGCAACCATAACTGAAATGCCTATCCACACCTATATTTGAAATACCTATCGGCTTCTATATCAAAAATGCCTGTCGGCACCTATTTTTAAAATGCCAATCGGCAACTACATCTGAAATGCCTATCGGCTTATATATCTGAAATGCCTATCGGCACCTATTTTTAAAATGCCAATCGGCAACTATATCTAAAATGCCAATCGGCACCTATATCTGAAATGCCTATCGACACCTATTTTTAAAATGCCAATTGGCAACTATATCTGAAATGCCTATCGGCACCTATATCTGAAATGCCTATCGACACCTATTTTTAAAATGCCAATTGGCAACTATATCTGAAATGCCTATCGGCACCTATATCTGAAATGCCTATCGGTACCTATTTTTGAAATGCCTATCGGAAACAACATCTGAAATGACTATCAGCACCTATATTTGAAATGCCTATCGGCAACCATATCTGAAATGCCTATCCACACCTGTATTTAAAATACCTATCGGCTTCTATATCTAAAATGCCTATCGGCACCTATTTTTAAAATGCCAATCGGCAGATATATCTGAAATGCCTATCGGCACCTATATCTGAAATGCCTATCGGCACCAACTTTTGAAATGCCTATCGGAAACTCCATCTGAAATGCCTATCAGCACCTATATTTGAAATGCCTATCGGCAACCATATCTGGAATGCTTATCGGCACCTATATTTGAAATGCCTATCGGGTTCTATATCTTAAATGCCTATCGACACCTATTTTTAAAATGCCAATTGGCAACTATATCTGAAATGCCTATCGGCACCTATTTCTGAAATGCCTATCGGTACCTATTTTTGAAATGCCTATCGGAAACTACATCTGAAATGATTATCAGCACTTATATTTGAAATGCCTATCGGCAACCATATCTGGAATGCCTATCGGCACCTATATTTGAAATGCCTATCGGCTTCTATATCTGAAATGCCTATCGGCACCTATTTTTAAAATACCAATCGGCAACTATATCTGAAATGCCTATCGGCACCTATATCTGAAATGCCTATCGGCATATATTTTTGAAATGCCTTTCGGAAACTACATCTGAAATGCCTATCTGCTCCTATATTTGAAATGCCTATCGGCAACCATATCTGAAATGCCTATCGACACCTATATTTGAAATACCTATCGGCTTCTATATCTGAAATGCCTATCGGCACCTGTTTTTAAAATGCCAATCGGCAACTATATCTGAAATGCCTATCGGCACCTATATCCGAAATGCCTATAGGCATCAATTTTTGAAATGCCTATCGGTAACTACATCTGAAATGCCTACCAGCACCTATATTTGAAATGCTTATCGGCAACCATATCTGAAATGCCTATCGACACCTATATTTGAAATCCCTATCGGCTTCTATATCTGAAATGCCTATCGGCACCTATTTTTAAAATGCCAATCGGCATTTATATCTGAAGTGCCTATCGGCACCTATATCTGAAATGCCTATCGGCACCTATTTTTGAAATGCCTATCGAAAACTACATCTGAAATACCTATCAGCACCTATATTTGAAATGCCTATCGGCAACCACATCAGAAATGCCTATCGGCACCTATATCTGAAATGCCGGTCGACACCTATATTTGAAATGCCTATCGGCACTTTTATTTTAAATGCCTATCGGCAACTATATCTGATAAGCCTATCGGCACCTATATCTGAAATGCCTATCGGCACCTATTTTTGAAATGCCAATCTTTAAGTATATCTGAAATGCCTATCGGCACCTGTATCTAAAATGCCTATCGGAACCTATTTTTGAAATGCCATCGGAAACTACATCTGAAATGACTATCAGCACCCATATTTGAAATGCCTATCGGCAACCATATCTGAAATGCCTATCCACACCTATATTTGAAATACCTATCGGCTTCTATATCTAAAATGCCTATCGGCACCTATTTTTAAAATGCAAATCGGTAAGTATATCTGAAATGCCTATCGGCACCTATATCTAAAATGCCTATCGGAATATATTTTTGAAATGCCTATCGGAAACTACATCTGAAATGACTATCAGCACCTATATTTGAAATGCCTATCGGCAACCATATCTGAAATGCCTATCCACACCTATATTTGAAATACCTATCGGCTTCTATATCTAAAATGCCTATCGGCACCTATTTTTAAAATGCCAATCGGCAACTATTCTGAAATGCCAATCGGCACCTATATCTGAAATGCCTATCGGCACCTATTTTTGAAATGCCTATCGGAAACTACATCTGAAATGCCTATCAGCACCTATATTTGAAATGCCTATCGGCAACCATATCTGAAATGCCTATCGACACCTATATTTGAAATCCCTATCGGCTTCTATATCTGAAATGCCTATCGGCACCTATTTTTAAATTGCCAATCGGCAACTATATCTGAAATGCCAATCGGCACCTATATCTGAAATGCCTATCGACACCTATTTTTAAAATGCCAATTGGCAACTATATCTGGAATGCCTATCGGCACCTATATCTGAAATGCCTATCGGTACCTATTTTTGAAATGCCTATCGGAAACTACATCTGAAATGATTATCAGCACTTATATTTGAAATGCCTGTCGGCAACCATATCTGGAATGCCTATCGGCACCTATATTTGAAATGCCTATCGGCTTCTATACCTGAAATGCCTATCGGCACCTATTTTTAAAATACCAATCGGACATATATCTGAAATGCCTATCAGCACCTATTTCTGAAATGCCTATCGGCACCTATTTTTGAAATGCCTATCGGAAACTCCATCTGAAATGCCTATCAGCACCTATATTTGAAATGCCTATCGGCAACCATATCTGGAATGCCTATCGGCAACTATATTTGAAATGCCTATCGGCAACCATATCTGGAATGCCCTTCGGCACCTATATTTGAAATGCCTATCGGCTTTCTATATCTGAAATGCCTATCGACACCTATTTTTAAAATGCCAATCGGCAACTATATCTGAAATGCCTATCGGCACCAATATCTGAAATGCCTATCGGCACCTATTTTTGAAATGCCTATCGGAAACTACATCTGAAATGCCTATCAGCACCTTTATTTGAAATGCTTATCGGCAACCATATCTGAAATAGCTATCGACACCTATATTTGAAATCCCTATCGGCTTCTATATCTGAAATGCCTATCGGCACCTATTTTTAAAATGCCAATCGGCAACTATATCTGAAATGCCAATCGGCACCTATATCTGAAATGCCTATCGGCACCTATTTTTGAAATGCCTATCGGAAATTACATCTGAAATGCCTATCAGCACCTATATTTGAAATGCCTATCGGCAACCATATCTGATATGCCTATCGGCACCTATATCTGAAATGCCTATCGGCACCTATTTTTGAAATACCTATCGGAAACTACATCTAAAATGCCTATCGGCACCTATTTTTAAAATGCCAATCGGAAAGTATATCTGAAATGCCTATAGGCACCTATAATTGAAATGCCTATCGGAACCTATTTTTGAAATGCCTATCGGAAACAACATCTGAAATGACTATCAGCACCTATATTTGAAATGCCTATCGGCAACCATATCTGAAATGCCTATCCACACCTGTATTTGAAATACCTATCGGCTTCTATATCTGAAATGCCTATCGGCAACCATTTCTGGAATGCCTATCGGCACCTATATTTGAAATGCCTATCGGGTTCTATATCTGAAATGTCTATCAACACCTATTTTTAAAGTGCCAATTGGCAACTATATCTGAAATGCCTATCGGCACCTATATCTGAAATGCCTATCGGTACCTATTTTTGAAATGCCTATCGGAAACTACATCTGAAATGATTATCAGCACTTATATTTGAAATGCCTATCGGCAACCATATCTGGAATGCCTATCGGCACCTATATTTGAAATGCCTATCGGCTTCTATATCTGAAATGCCTATCGGCACCTATTTTTAAAATACCAATCGGCAACTATATCTGAAATGCCTATCGGCACGTATATCTGAAATCGGCATATATTTTTGAAATGCCTTTCGGAAACTACATCTGAAATGCCTATCTGCTCCTATATTTGAAATGCCTATCGGCAACCATATCTGAAATGCCTATCGACACCTATATTTGAAATACCTATCGGCTTCTATATCTGAAATGCTTATCGGCACCTGTTTTTAAAATGCCAATCGGCGACTATATCTGAAATGCCTATCGGCACCTATTTTTGAAATGCCTATCGGAAACTACATCTGAAATGCCTATCAGCACCTATATTTGAAATGCCTATCGGCAACCATATCTGAAATGCCTATCGACACCTATATTTGAAATACCTATCGGCTTCTATATCTGAAATGCCTATCGGTACCTATTTTTAAAATGCCAATCGGTAACTATATCTGAAATGCCTATCGGCACCTATATCTGAAATGCCTATCGGCACCTATATCTGAAATGCCTATCGGCACCATTTTTTGAAATGCCTATCGGAAACTACATCCGGAATGCCTATCAGCACCTATATTTGAAATGCCTATCGGCAACCATATCTGGAATGCCTATCGGCACCTATATTTGAAATGCCTATCGGCTTCTATATCTGAAATGCCTATCGACACCAATTTTTGAAATGCCTATCGGAAACTACATCTGAAATGCCTTTCAGCACCTATATTTGAAATGCCTATCGGCAACCATATCTGGAATGCTCATCGGCACCTATATTTGAAATGCCTATCGGCCTATATATCTGAAATGCCTATCGGCACCTATTTTTAAAATGCCAATCGGCAACTATATCTGAAATGCCTATCGGCACCTATATCTGAAATGCCTATCGGCACCTATTTTTGAAATGCCTATCGGAAACTACATCTGAAATGCCTATCAGCGCCTATATTTGAAATGCCTATCGGCAACCATATCTGGAATGCCTATCGGCGCCTATATTTGCAATGCCTATCGGCTTCTATATCTGAAATACCTATCGGCGCCTATTTTTAAAATGCCAATCGGCAACTATATCTGAAGTGCCTATCGGCACCTATATCTGAAATGCCTATCGGCACCTATTTTTGAAATGCCTATCGAAAACTACATCTGAAATGCCTATCAGCACCTATATTTGAAATGCCTATCGGCAACCACATCAGAAATGCCTATCGGCACCTATATCTGAAATGCCTTTCGGCATTTATATCTGAAATACCGGTCACACCTATATTTAAAATGCCTATCGGCACATATATTTTAAATGCCTATCGGCAACTATATCTGATATGCCTATCGGCACCTATATCTGAAATGCCTATCGGCACCTATATCTGAAATGCCTATCGGCACCTATTTTTGAAATGCCTATCGGAAACTACATCTAAAATGCCTATCGGCACCTATTTTTAAAATGCCAATCGGTAAGTATATCTGAAATGCGTATCGGCACCTATATCTGAAATGCCTATCGGAACCTATTTTTGAAATGCCTATCGGAAACTACATCTGAAATGACTATCAGCACCTATATTTGAAATGCCTATCGGCAACCATATCTGAAATGCCTATCCACACCTATATTTGAAATACCTATCGGCTTCTATATCTGAAATGCCTATCGGCACCTATTTTTAAAATGCCAATCGGCAACTATATCTGAAATGCCTATCGGCACCTATATCTGAAATGCCTATCGGTACCTATTTTTGAAATGCCTATCGGAAACTACATCTGAAATGATTATCAGCGCTTATATTTGATATGCCTATCGGCAACCATATCTGGAATGCCTATCGGCAACTATATTTGAAATGCCTATCGGCTTCTATATCTGAAATGCCTATCGGCACCTATTTTTAAAATACCAATCGGCAACTATATCTGAAATGCCTATCGGCACCTATATCTGAAATGCCTATCGGCATATATTTTTGAAATGCCTTTCGGAAACTACATCTGAAATGCCTATCTGCTCCTATATTTGAAATGCCTATCGGCAACCATATCTGAAATGCCTATCGACACCTATATTTGAAATACCTATCGGCTTCTATATCTGAAATGCCTATCGGCACCTGTTTTTAAAATGCCAATCGGCAACTATATCTGAAATGCCTATCGGCACCTATATCCGAAATGCCTATCGGCATCAATTATTGAAATGCCTATAGGAAACTACATCTAAAATGCCTATCAGCACCGATATTTGAAATGCCTATCGGCAACCATATCTGGAATGCCTATCGGCACCTATATTTGAAATGCTTATCGGCTTGTATATCTGAAATGCCTATCGGCACCAATTTTTAAAATGCCAATCGGCAACTATATCTGTAATGCCTATCGGCACCTATATCTGAAATGCCTATCGGCACATATTTTTGAAATGCCTATCGGAAACTACATCTGAAATGCCTATCAGCACCTATATTTGAAATGCCTATCGGCAACCATATC
This sequence comes from Venustoraphidia nigricollis, assembly GCA_034508555.1. Lineage (NCBI taxonomy): Eukaryota > Metazoa > Arthropoda > Insecta > Raphidioptera > Raphidiidae > Venustoraphidia > Venustoraphidia nigricollis. The sequence continues at coordinate 19,972 of JAVRKA010000556.1, forward strand.
TGAAATGCCTATCGACACCTATATTTGAAATACCTATCGGCTTCTATATCTGAAATGCCTATCGGCACCTATTTTTAAAATGCCAATCGGTAACTATATCTGAAATGCCTATCGGCACCTATATCTGAAATGCCTATCGGCACCATTTTTTGAAATGTCTATCGGAAACTACATCCGGAATGCCTATCAGCACCTATATTTGAAATGCCTATCGGCAAACATATCTGGAATGCCTATCGGCACCTATATTTGAAATGCCTATCGGCTTCTATATCTGAAATGCCTATCGACACCTATTTTTAAAATGCCAATCGGCAACTATATCTGAAATGCCTATCGGCACCTATATCTGAAATGCCTATCGGCACCTATTTTTGAAATACCTATCGGAAACTACATCTGAAATGCCTATCAGCACCTATATTTGAAATGCCTATCGGCCTATATATCTGAAATGCCTATCGGCACCTATTTTTAAAATGCCAATCGGCAACTATATCTGAAATGCCTATCGGCACCTATATCTGAAATGCCTATCGGCACCTATTTTTGAAATGCCTATCGGAAACTACATCTGAAATGCCTATCAGCACCTATATTTGAAATGCCTATCGGCAACCATATCTGGAATGCCTATCGGCGCCTATATTTGAAATGCCTATCGGCTTCTATATCTGAAATACCTATCGGCGCCTATTTTTAAAATGCCAATCGGCAACTATATCTGAAGTGCCTATCTTCACCTATATCTGAAATGCCTATCGGCACCTATTTTTGAAATGCCTATCGAAAACTACATCTGAAATGCCTATCAGCACCTATATTTGAAATGCCTATCGGCAACCACATCAGAAATGCCTATCGGCACCTATATCTGAAATGCCTTTCGGCATTTATATCTGAAATACCGGTCGACACCTATATTTGAAATGCCTATCGGCACATATATTTTAAATGCCTATCGGCAAATATATCTGATATGCCTATCGGCACCTATATCTGAAATGCCTATCGGCACCTATATCTGAAATGCCTATCGGCACCTATTTTTGAAATGCCTATCGGAAACTACATCTAAAATGCCTATCGGCACCTATTTTTAAAATGCCAATCGGTAAGTATATCTGAGATGCCTATCGGCACCTATATCTGAAATGCCTATCGGAACCTATTTTTGAAATGCCTATCGGAAACTACATCTGAAATGACTATCAGCACCTATATTTGAAATGCCTATCGGCAACCATATCTGAAATGCCTATCCACACCTATATTTGAAATACCTATCGGCTTCTATATCTGAAATGCCTATCGGCACCTATTTTTAAAATGCCAATCGGCAACTATATCTGAAATGCCTATCGGCACCTATATCTGAAATGCCTATCGGTACCTATTTTTGAAATGCCTATCGGAAACTACATCTGAAATGATTATCAGCGCTTATATTTGATATGCCTATCGGCAACCATATCTGGAATGCCTATCGGCAACTATATTTGAAATGCCTATCGGCTTCTATATCTGAAATGCCTATCGGCACCTATTTTTAAAATACCAATCGGCAACTATATCTGAAATGCCTATCGGCACCTATATCTGAAATGCCTATCGGCATATATTTTTGAAATGTCTATCGGAAACTACATCCGGAATGCCTATCAGCACCTACATTTGAAATGCCTATCGGCAACCATATCTGGAATGCCTATCGGCACCTATATTTGAAATGCCTATCGGCTTCTATATCTGAAATGCCTATCGACACCTATTTTTAAAATGCCCATCGGCAACTATATCTGAAATGCCTATCGGCACCTATATCTGAAATGCCTATCGGCACCTATTTTTGAAATACCTATCGGAAACTACATCTGAAATGCCTATCAGCACCTATATTTGAAATCCCTATCGGCTTCTATATCTGAAATGCCTATCGGCAACAATATCTGGAATGCCTATCGGCGCCTATATTTGAAATGCCTATCGGCTTCTATATCTGAAATGCCTATCGGCAGCTATTTTTAAAATGCCAATCGGCATTTATATCTGAAGTGCCTATCGGCAGCTATATCTGAAATGCCTATCGGCACCTATTTTTGAAATGCCTATCGAAAACTACATCTGAAATGCCTATCAGCACCTATATTTGAAATGCCTATCGGCAACCACATCAGAAATGCCTATCGGCACCCATATCTGAAATGCCTTTCGGCATTTATATCTGAAATGCCGATCGACACCTATATTTGAAATGCCTATCGGCACTTTTATTTTAAATGCCTATCGGCAACTATATCTGATAAGCCTATCGGCACCTATATCTGAAATGCCTATCGGCACCTATTTTTGAAATGCCTATCGAAAACCATATCTGGAATGCCTATCGGCGCCTATATTTTAAATGCCTATCGGCTTCTATATCTGAAATGCCTATCGGCACCTATTTTTAAAATGCCAATCGGCATTTATATCTGAAGTGCCTATCGGCACCTATATCTGAAATGCCTATCGGCACCTATTTTTGAAATGCCTATCGAAAACTACATCTGAAATGCCTATCAGCACCTATATTTGAAATGCCTATCGGCAACCACATCAGAAATGCCTATCGGCACCTATATCTGAAATGCCTTTCGGCATTTATATCTGAAATGCCGATCGACACCTATATTTGAAATGCCTATCGGCACTTTTATTTTAAATGCCTATCGGCAACTATATCTGATAAGCCTATCGCCACCTATATCTGAAATGCCTATCGACACCTATTTTTAAAATGCCAATTGGCAACTATATCTGAAATGTTTATCGGCACCTATATCTGAAATGCCTATCGACACATATTTTTAAAATGCCAATTAGCAACTATATCTGAAATGCCTATCGGCACCTATATCTGAAATGCCTATCGGTACCTATTTTTGAAATGCCTATCGGAAACTACATCTAAAATGATTATCAGCACTTATATTTGAAATGCCTATCGGCAACCATATCTGGAATGCCTATCGGCGCCTATATTTGAAATGCCTATCGGCTTCTATATCTAAAATGCCTATCGGCACCTATTTTTAAAATGCCAATCGGAAAGTATATCTAAAATGCCTATCTACACCTATAATTGAAATGCACATCGGAACCTATTTTTGAAATGCCTATCGGAAACAACATCTGAAATGACTATCAGCACTTATATTTGAAATGCCTATCGGCGACCATATCTGAAATGCCTATCCAAACCTGTATTTGAAATACCTATCGGCTTCTATATCTAAAATGCCTATCGGCACCTATTTTTAAAATGCCAATCGGCAGATATATCTGAAATGCCTATCGGCACCTATATCTGAAATGCCTATCGGCACCAACTTTTGAAATGCCTATCGGAAACTCCATCTGAAATGCCTATCAGCACCTATATTTGAAATGCCTATCGGCAACCATATCTGGAATGCCTATCGGCACCTATATTTGAAATGCCTATCGGGTTCTATATCTGAAATGCCTATCGACACCTATTTTTAAAATGCCAATTGGCAACTATATGTGAAATGCCTATCGGCACCTATATCTGAAATGCCTATCGGTACCTATTTTTGAAATGCATATCGGAAACTACATCTGAAATGATTATCAGCACTTATATTTGAAATGCCTATCGGCAACCATATCTGGAATGCCTATCGGCAACTATATTTGAAATGCCTATCGGCTTCTATATCTGAAATGCCTATCGGCACCTATTTTTAAAATACCAATCGGCAACTATATCTGAAATGCCTATCGGCACCTATATCTGAAATGCCTATCGGCATATATTTTTGAAATGCCTTTCGGAAACTACATCTGAAATGCCTATCTGCTCCTATATTTGAAATGCCTATCGGCAACCATATCTGAAATGCCTATCGACACCTATATTTGGAATACCTATCGGCTTCTATATCTGAAATGCCTATCGGCACCTGTTTTTAAAATGCCAATCGGCAACTATATCTGAAATGCCTATCGGCACCTATATCCGAAATGCCTATCGGCATCAATTTTTGAAATGCCTATCGGTAACTACATCTGAAATGCCTACCAGCACCTATATTTGAAATGCCTATCGGCAACCACATCAGAAATGCCTATCGGCACCTATATCTGAAATGCCGGTCGACACCTATATTTGAAATGCCTATCGGTACTTTTATTTTAAATGCCTATCGGCAACTATATCTGATAAGCCTATCGGCACCTATATCTGAAATGCCTATCGGCACCTATTTTTGAAATGCCAATCTTTAAGTATATCTGAAATGCCTATCGGCACCTATATCTAAAATGCCTATCGGAACCTATTTTTGAAATGCGTATCGGAAACTACATCTGAAATGACTATCAGCACCCATATTTGAAATGCCTATCGGCAGCCATATCTGAAATGCCTATCCACACCTATATTTGAAATACCTATCGGCTTCTATATCTAAAATGCCTATCGGCACCTATTTTTAAAATGCCAATCGGCAACTACATCTGAAATGCCTATCGGCTTATATATCTGAAATGCCTATCGGCACCTATTTTTAAAATGCCAATCGGCAACTATATCTGAAATGCCAATCGGCACCTATATCTGAAATGCCTATCGGCACCTATTTTTGAAATGCCTATCGGAAACTACATCTGAAATGCCTATCAGTACCTATATTTGAAATGCCTATCGGCAACCATATCTGAAATGCTTATCGACACCTATATTTGAAATCCCTATCGGCTTCTATATCTGAAATGCCTATCGGCACCTATTTTTAAAATGCCAATCGGCAACTATATCTGAAATGCCAATCGGCACCTATACCTGAAATGCCTATCGACACCTATTTTTAAAATGCCAATTGGCAACTATATCTGAAATGCCTATCGGCACCTATATCTGAAATGCCTATCGGTACCTATTTTGGAAATGCCTATCGGAAACTACATCTGAAATGATTATCAGCACTTATATTTGAAATGCCTATCGGCAACCATATCTGGAATGCCTATCGGCACCTATATTTGAAATGCCTATCGGCTTCTATATCTGAAATGCCTATCGGCACCTATTTTTAAAATACCAATCGGCAACTATATTTGAAATGCCTATCGGCACCTATATCTGAAATGCCTATCGGCACCTATTTTTGAAATGCCTATCGGAAACTCCATCTGAAATGCCTATCAGCACCTATATTTGAAATGCCTATCGGCAACCATATCTGGAATGCCTATCGGCAACTATATTTGAAATGCCTATCGGCAACCATACCTGGAATGCCCTTCGGCACCTATATTTGAAATGCCTATCGGCTTCTATATCTGAAATGCCTATCGACACCTATTTTTAAAATGCCAATCGGCAACTATATCTGAAATGCCTATCGGCACCTATATCTGAAATGCCTATCGGCACCTATTTTTGAAATGCCTATCGGAAACTACATCTGAAATGCCTATCAGCACCTTTATTTGAAATGCTTATCGGCAACCATATCTGAAATAGCAATCGACACCTATATTTGAAATCCCTATCGGCTTCTATATCTGAAATGCCTATCGGCACCTATTTTTAAAATGCCAATCGGCAACTATATCTGAAATGCCTATCGGCACATATGTCTGAAATGCCTATCGGCACCTATTTTTGAAATGCCTATCGGAAACTACATCTGAAATGCCTATCAGCACCTTTATTTGAAATGCTTATCGGCAACCATATCTGAAATAGCTATCGACAACTATATTTGAAATCCCTATCGGCTTCTATATCTGAAATGCCTATCGGCACCTATTTTTGAAATGCCTATCGGAAATTACATCTGAAATGCCTATCAGCACATATATTTGAAATGCCTATCGGCAACCATATCTGATATGCCTATCGGCACCTATATCTGAAATGCCTATCGGCACCTATTTTTGAAATGCCTATCGGAAACTACATCTAAAATGCCTATCGGCACCTATTTTTAAAATGCCAATCGGAAAGTATATCTGAAATGCCTATCGGCACCTATAATTGAAATGCCTTTCGGAACCTATTTTTGAAATGCCTATCGGAAACAACATCTGAAATGACTATCAGCACCTATATTTGAAATGCCTATCGGCAACCATATCTGAAATGCCTATCCACACCTGTATTTGAAATACCTATCGGCTTCTATATCTGAAATGCCTATCGGCAACCATTTCTGGCATGCCTATCGGCACCTATATTTGAAATGCCTATCGGGTTCTATATCTGAAATGCCTATCAACACCTATTTTCAAAATGCCAATTGGCAACTATATCTGAAATGCCTATCGGCACCTATTTTTAAAATGCCAATCGGCAACTATATCTGAAATGCCTATCGGCACCTATATCTGAAATGCCTATCGTCACCAACTTTTGAAATCCCTATCGGAAACTCCATCTGAAATGCCTATCAGCACCTATATTTGAAATGCCTATCGGCAACCATTTCTGGAATGCCTATCGGCACCTATATTTGAAATGCCTATCGGGTTCTATATCTGAAATGCCTATTAACACCTATTTTTAAAATGCCAATTGGCAACTATATCTGAAATGCCTATCTGCACTTATATCTGAAATGCCTATCGGTACCTATTTTTGAAATGCCTATCGGAAACTACATCTGAAATGATTATCAGCACTTATATTTGAAATGCCTATCGGCAACCATATCTGGAATGCCTATCGGCACCTATATTTGAAATGCCTATCGGCTTCTATATCTAAAATGCCTATCGGCACCTATTTTTAAAATACCAATCGGCAACTATATCTGAAATGCCTATCGGCACGTATATCTGAAATCGGCATATATTTTTGAAATGCCTTTCGGAAACTATATCTGAAATGCCTATCTGCTCCTATATTTGAAATGCCTATCGGCAAACATATCTGAAATGCCTATCGACACCTATATTTGAAATCCCTATCGGCTTCTATATCTGAAATGCCTATCGGCACCTATTTTTAAAATGCCAATCGGCAACTATATCTGAAATGCCTATCGGCACCTATATCTGAAATGCCTATCGGCACCTATTTTTGAAATGCCTATCAGAAACTACATCTGAAATGCCTATCAGCACCTATATTTGAAATGCCTATCGGCAACCATATCTGGAATGCCTATCGGCGCCTATATTTAAAATGCCCATCGGCTACTATATCTGAAATGCCTATCGGCACCTATTTTTGAAATGCCTATCGAAAACTACATCTGAAATGCCTATCAGCACCGATATTTGAAATGCCTATCGGCAACCACATCAGAAATGCCTATCGGCACCTATATCTGAAATGCCTTTCGGCATTTATATCTGAAATGCCGATCGACACCTATATTTGAAATGCCTATCGGCACTTTTATTTTGAATGCCTATCGGCAACTATATCTGATAAGCCTATCGGCACCTATATCTGAAATGCCTATCGGCACCTATTTTTGCAATGCCAATCTTTAAGTATATCTGAAATGCCTATCGGCACCTATATCTAAAATGCCTATCGGCACCTATTTTTAAAATGCCAATCGGTAAGTATATCTGAAATGCCTATCGGCACCTATATCTAAAATGCCTATCGGAACCTATTTTTGAAATGCCTATCGGAAACTTCATCTGAAATGTCTATCAGCACCTATATTTGAAATGCCTATCGGCAACCATATCTGAAATGCCTATCCACACCTATATTTGAAATACCTATCGGCTTCTATATCTAAAATGCCTATCGGCACCTATTTTTAAAATGCCAATCGGCAACTACATCTGAAATGTCTATCGGCTTATATATCTGAAATGCCTATCGGCACCTATTTTTAAAATGCCAATCGGCAACTATATCTGAAATGCCAATCGGCACCTATATCTGAAATGCCTATCGACACCTATTTTTAAAATGCCAATTGGCAACTATATCTGAAATGCCCATCGGCACCTATATCTGAAATGCCTATCGACACCTATTTTCAAAATGCCAATTGGCAACTATATCTGAAATGCCTATCGGCACCTATATCTGAAATGCCTATCGGTACTTATTTTTGAAATGCCTATCGGAAACTACATCTGAAATGATTATCAGCACTTATATTTGAAATGCCTATCGGCAACCATATCCGGAATGCCTATCGGCACCTATATTTGAAATGCCTATCGGCTTCTATATCTGAAATGCCTATCGGCACCTATTTTTAAAATAACAATCGGCAACTATATCTGAAATGCCTATCGGCACATATATCTGAAATGCCTATCGGCACCTATTTTTGAAATGCCTATCGGAAACTCCATCTGAAATGCCTATCAGCACCTATATTTGAAATGCCTTTCGGCAACCATAACTGGAATGCCTATCGGGACCTATATTTGAAATGCCTATCGGCAACCATATCTGGAATGCCTATCGGCACCTATATTTGAAATGCCTATCGGCTTCTATATCTGAAATGCCTATCGACACCTATTTTTAAAATGCCAATCGGCAACTATATCTGAAATGCCTATCGGCACCAATATCTGAAATGCCTATCGGCACCTATTATTGAAATGCCTATCGGAAACTACATCTGAAATGCCTATCAGCACCTTTATTTGAAATGCTTATCGGCAACCATATCTGAAATAGCTATCGACACCTATATTTGAAATCCCTATTGGCTTCTATATCTGAAATGCCTATCGGCACATATTTTTAAAATGCCAATCGGCAACTATATCTGAAATGCCAATCGGCACCTATATCTGAAATGCCTATCGGCACCTATTTTTGAAATGCCTATCAGAAACTACATCTGAAATGCCTATCAGCACCTTTATTTGAAATGCCTATCGGCAACCATATCTGGAATGCCTATCGGCGCCTATATTTGAAATGCCTATCGGCTTCTATATCTAAAATGCCTATCGGCACCTATTTTTAAAATGCCAATCGGCAACTATATCTGAAGTGCCTATCGGCACCTATATCTCAAATGCCTATCGGCACCTATTTTTGAAATGCCTATCAGAAACTACATCTGAAATGCCTATCAGCACCTATATTTGAAATGCCTATCGGCAACCATATCTGGAATGCCTATCGGCGCCTATATTTGAAATGCCCATCGGCTACTATATCTGAAATGCCTATCGGCACCTATTTTTAAAATGCCAATCGGCATTTATATCTGAAGTGCCTATCGGCACCTATATCTGAAATGCCTATCGGCACCTATTTTTGAAATGCCTATCGAAAACTACATCTGAAATGCCTATCAGCACCTATATTTGAAATGCCTATCGGCAACCACTTCAGAAATGCCTATCGGCACCTATATCTGAAATGCCTTTCGGCATTTATATCTGAAATGCCGATCGACACCTATATTTGAAATGCCTATCGGCACTTTTATTTTAAATGCCTATCGGCAACTATATCTGATAAGCCTATCGGCACCTATATCTGAAATGCCTATCGGCACCTATTTTTGCAATGCCAATCTTTATGTATATCTGAAATGCCTATCGGCACCTATATCTAAAATGCCTATCGGAACCTATTTTTGAAATGCCTATCGGCTTCTATAACTGAAATGCCTATCGGCACCTATTTTTAAAATACCAATCGGCAACTATATCTGAAATGCCTATCGGCACGTATATCTAAAATCGGCATATATTTTTGAAATGCCTTTCGGAAACTACATCTGAAATGCCTATCTGCTCCTATATTTGAAATGCCTATCGGCAACCATATCTGAAATGCCTATCGACACCTATATTTGAAATACCTATCGGCTTCTATATCTAAAATGCCTATCGGCACCTATTTTTAAAATGCCAATCGGTAAGTATATCTGAAATGCCTATCGGCACCTATATCTAAAATGCCTATCGAAACCTATTTTTGAAATGCCTATCGGAAACTACATCTGAAATGACTATCAGCACCTATATTTGAAATGCCTATCGGCAACCATATCTGAAATGCCTATCCACACCTATATTTGAAATACCTATCGGCTTCTATATCTAAAATGCCTATCGGCACCTATTTTTAAAATGCCAATTGGCAACTACATCTGAAATGCCTATCGGCTTATATATCTGAAATGCCAATCGGCACCTATATCTGAAATGCCTATCGACACCTATTTTTAAAATGCCAATTGGCAACTATATCTGAAATGCCTATCGGCACCTATATCTGAAATGCCTATCGACACCTATTTTTAAAATGCCAATTGGCAACTATATCTGAAATGCCTAGCGGCACCTATATCTGAAATGCCTATCGGTACTTATTTTTGAAATGCCTATCGGAAACTACATCTGAAATGATTATCAGCACTTATATTTGAAATGCCTATCGGCAACCATATCTGGAATGCCTATCGGCACCTATATTTAAAATGCCTATCGGCTTCTATATCTGAAATGCCTATCGGCACCTATTTTTAAAATAACAATCGGCAACTATATCTGAAATGCCTATCGGCACCTATATCTGAAATGCCTATCGGCACCTATTTTTGAAATGCCTATCGGAAACTCCATCTGAAATGCCTATCAGCAGCTTTATTTGAAATGCTTATCGGCAACCATATCTGAAATAGCTATCGACACCTATATTTGAAATCCCTATCGGCTTCTATATCTGAAATGCCTATCGGCACCTATTTTTAAAATGCCAATCGGCAACTATATCTGAAATGCCAATCGGCACCTATATCTGAAATGCCTATCGGCACCTATTTTTGAAATGCCTATCGGAAACTACATCTGAAATGCCTATCAGCACCTATATTTGAAATGCCTATCGGCAACCATATCTGGAATGCCTATCGGCGCCTATATTTGAAATGCCTATCGGCTTCTATATCTAAAATGCCTATCGGCACCTATTTTTAAAATGCCAATCGGCAACTATATCTGAAGTGCCTATCGGCACCTATATCTCAAATGCCTATCGGCACCTATTTTTGAAATGCCTATCGAAAAATACATCTGAAATGCCTATCAGCATTTATATTTGAAATGCCTATCGGCAACCACATCAGAAATGCCTATCGGCACCTATATCTGAAATGCCCTACGGCATTTATATCTGAAATGCCGATCGACACCTATATTTGAAATGCCTATCGGCACCTATATTTTAAATGCCTATCGGCAACTATATCTGATATGCCTATCGGCATTTATATCTGAAATGCCTATCGGCACCTATTTTTGAAATGCATATCGGAAACTACATCTAAAATGCCTATCGGCACCTATTTTTAAAATGCCAATCGGCAACTATATCTGAAATGCCTATCGGCACTTATATCTGAAAATGCCTATCGGCACCAATTTTTGAAATGCCTATCGGAAACTACATCTGAAATGCCTATCAGCACCTATATTTGAAATGCCTATCGGCAACCATACCTGGAATGCTCATCGGCACCTATATTTGAAATGCCTATCTAAAACTACATCTGAAATGCCTATCAGCACCTATATTTGAAATGCCTATCGAAAACTACATCTGAAATGCCTATCAGCACCTATATTTGAAATGCCTATCGGATGCCGATAGGCATTTCAAATATAGGTGCTGATAGGCATTTCAGATGTAGTTTTCGATAGGCATTTCAAAAATAGGTGCCGATAGGCATTTCAGATATAGTAGCCGATGGGCATTTTAAATATAGGCGCCGATAGGCATTTCAGATATGGTTGCCGATAGGCATTTCAAATATAGGTGCTGATAGGCATTTCAGATGTAGTTTCTGATAGGCATTTCAAAAATAGGTGCCGATAGGCATTTCAGATATAGGTGCCGATAGACATTTCAGATATAGCTGCCGATTGGCATTTTAAAAATAGGTGCCGATAGGCATTTCAGATATAGAAGCCGATAGGGATTTCAAATATAGGTGTCGATAGGCATTTCAGATATGTTTGCCGATAGGCATTTCAAATATAGGAGCAGATAGGCATTTCAGATGTAGTTTCCGAAAGGCATTTCAAAAATATATGCCGATTTCAGTTATACGTGCCGATAGGCATTTCAGATATAGTTGCCGATTGGCATTTTAAAAATAGGTGCCGATAGGCATTTCAGATATAGAAGCCGATAGGCATTTCAAATATAGGTGCCGATAGGCATTCCAGATATGGTTGCCGATAGGCATTTCAAATATAAGTGCTGATAATCATTTCAGATGTAGTTTCCGATAGGCATTTCAAAAATAGGTACCGATAGGCATTTCAGATATAGGTGCCGATAGGCATTTCAGATATAGTTGCCAATTGGCATTTTAAAAATAGGTGTTAATAGGCATTTCAGATATAGAACCCGATAGGCATTTCAAATATAGGTGCCGATAGGCATTCCAGAAATGGTTGCCGATAGGCATTTCAAATATAGGTGCTGATAGGCATTTCAGATGGAGTTTCCGATAGGGATTTCAAAAGTTGGTGACGATAGGCATTTCAGATATAGGTGCCGATAGGCATTTCAGATATAGTTGCCGATTGGCATTTTAAAAATAGGTGCCGATAGGCATTTCAGATATAGTTGCCAATTGGCATTTTGAAAATAGGTGTTGATAGGCATTTCAGATATAGAACCCGATAGGCAATTTAAATATAGGTGCCGATAGGTATTCCAGAAATGGTTGCCGATAGGCATTTCAGATATAGAAGCCGATAGGTATTTCAAATACAGGTGTGGATAGGCATTTCAGATATGGTTGCCGATAGGCATTTCAAATATAGGTGCTGATAGGCATTTCAGATGTAATTTCCGATAGGCATTTCAAAAATAGGTGCCGATAGGCATTTCAGATATAGAAGCCGATAGGGATTTCAAATATAGGTGTCGATAGCTATTTCAGATATGGTTGCCGATAAGCATTTCAAATAAAGGTGCTGATAGGCATTTCAGATGTAGTTTCCGATAGGCATTTCAAAAATAGGTGCCGATAGACATTTCAGACATAGGTGCCGATAGGCATTTCAGATATAGTTGCCGATTGGCATTTTAAAAATAGGTGCCGATAGGCATTTCAGATATAGAAGCCGATAGGGATTTCAAATATAGGTGTCGATTGCTATTTCAGATATGGTTGCCGATAAGCATTTCAAATAAAGGTGCTGATAGGCATTTCAGATGTAGTTTCCGATAGGCATTTCAAAAATAGGTGCCGATAGGCATTTCAGATATAGGTGCCGATAGGCATTTCAGATATAGTTGCCGATTGGCATTTTAAAAATAGGTGTCGATAGGCATTTCAGATATAGAAGCCGATAGGCATTTCAAATATAGGTGCCGAAGGGCATTCCAGGTATGGTTGCCGATAGGCATTTCAAATATAGTTGCCGATAGGCATTCCAGATATGGTTGCCGATAGGCATTTCAAATATAGGTGCTGATAGGCATTTCAGATGGAGTTTCCGATAGGCATTTCAAAAATAGGTGCCGATAGGCATTTCAGATATAGGTGCCGATAGGCATTTCAAATATAGTTGCCGATTGGTATTTTAAAAATAGGTGCCGATAGGCATTTCAGATATAGAAGCCGATAGGCATTTCAAATATAGGTGCCGATAGGCATTCCAGATATGGTTGCCGATAGGCATTTCAAATATAAGTGCTGATAATCATTTCAGATGTAGTTTCCGATAGGCATTTCAAAAATAGGTACCGATAGGCATTTCAGATATAGGTGCCGATAGGCATTTCAGATATAGTTGCCAATTGGCATTTTAAAAATAGGTGTCGATAGGCATTTCAGATATAGGTGCCGATTGGCATTTCAGATATAGTTGCCGATTGGCATTTTAAAAATAGGTGCCGATAGGCATTTCAGATATAGAAGCCGATAGGGATTTCAAATATAGGTGTCGATAGGCATTTCAGATATGGTTGCCGATAGGCATTTCAAATATAGGTACTGATAGGCATTTCAGATGTAGTTTCCGATAGGCATTTCAAAAATAGGTGCCGATAGGCATTTGAGATATAGGTGCCGATTGGCATTTCAGATATAGTTGCCGATTGGCATTTTAAAAATAGGTGCCGATAGGCATTTATATCTGAAATGCCTATCGGCACCTATTTTTAAAATGCCAATCTTTAAGTATATCTGAAATGCCTATCGGCACCTATATCTAAAATGCCTATCGGAACCTTTTTTTGAAATGCCTATCGGAAACTACATCTGAAATGACTATCAGCACCTATATTTGAAATGCCTATCGGCAACCATATCTGAAATGCCTATCCACACCTATATTTGAAATACCTATCGGCTTCTATATCTAAAATGCCTATCGGCACCTATTTTTAAAATGCCAATCGGCAACTACATCTGAAATGACTATCGGCTTATATATCTGAAATGCCTATCGGCACCTATTTTTAAAATGCCATTCGGCAACTATATCTAAAATGCCACTCGGCACCTATATCTGAAATGCCTATCGACACCTATTTTTAAAATGCCAATTGGCAACTATATCTGAAATGTTTATCGGCACCTATATCTGAAATGCCTATCGACACATATTTTTAAAATGCCAATTAGCAACTATATCTGAAATGCCTATCGGCACCTATATCTGAAATGCCTATCTGCCTATCGGCAACCATATCTGGAATGCCTATCGGCAACTATATTTGAAATACCTATCGGCTTCTATATCTGAAATGCCTATCGGTACCTGTTTTTAAAATGCCAATCGGCAACTATATCTGAAATGCCTATCGGCACCTATATCTGAAATGCCTATCGGCATATTTTTTTGAAATGCCTTTCGGAAACTACATCTGAAATGTCTATCTGCTGCTATATTTGAAATGCCTATCGGCAACCATATCTTAAATGCCTATCGACACCTATATTTAAAATACCTATCGGCTTCTATATCTGAAATGCTTATCAGCACCTGTTTTTAAAATGCCAATCGGCAACTATATCTGAAATGCCTATCGGCACCTATATCCGAAATGCCTATCGGCATCAATTTTTGAAATGCCTATCGGAAACTTCATCTAAAATGCCTATCAGCACCTATATTTGAAATGCCTATCGGCAAAATAGGTGCCGATAGGCATTTTAGATGTAGTTTCCGATAGGTATTTCAAAAATAGGTGCCGATAGGCATTTCAGATATAGGTGCCGATAGGCATATTAGATATAGTTGCCGATAGGCATTTAAAATATATGTGCCGATAGGCATTTCAAATATAGGTGTCGACCGGCATTTCAGATATAAATGCCGAAAGGCATTTCAGATATAGGTGCCGATAGGCATTTCTGATGTGGTTGCCGATAGGCATTTCAAATATAGGTGCTGATAGGCATTTCAGATGTAGTTTTCGATAGGCATTTCCAAAATAGATTCCGATAGGCATTTTAGATATAGGTGCCGATAGGCATTTCAGATATACTTACCGATTGGCATTTTAAAAATAGGTGCCGATAGGCATTTTAGATATAGAAGCCGATAGGTATTTCAAGTATAGGTGTGGATAGGCATTTCAGATATAAATGCCGAAAGGCATTTCAGATATAGGTGCCGATAGGCATTTCTGATGTGGTTGCCGATAGGCATTTCAAATGTAGGTGCTGATGGGCATTTCAGATGTAGTTTTCGATAGGCATTTCAAAAATAGGTGCCGATAGGCATTTCAGATATAGGTGCCGATAGGCACTTCAGATATAGTTGCCGATTGGCATTTTAAAAATAGGCGCCGATAGGTATTTCACATATAGAAGCCGATAGGCATTTCAAATATAGGCGCCGATAGGCATTCCAGATACGGTTGCCGATAGGCATTTCAAATATAGGTGCTGATAGGCATTTCAGATGTAGTTTTCGATAGGCATTTCAAAAATAGGTGCCGATAGGCATTTCAGATATAGGTGCCGATAGGCACTTCAGATATAGTTGCCGATTGGCATTTTAAAAATAGGCGCCGATAGGTATTTCACATATAGAAGCCGATAGGCATTTCAAATATAGGCGCCGATAGGCATTCCAGATACGGTTGCCGATAGGCATTTTAAATATAGGTGCTGATAGGCATTTCAGATGTAGTTTCCGATAGGCATTTCAAAAATAGGTGCCGATAGGCATTTCATATATAGGTGTCGATAGGCATTTCAGATATAGTTGCCGATTGGCATTTTAAAAATAGGCGCCGATAGGTATTTCAGATATAGAAGCCGATAGGCATTTCAAATATAGGCGCCGATAGGCATTCCAGATATGTTTGCCGATAGGCATTTCAAATATAGGTGCTGATAGGCATTTCAGATATAGGTGCCGATAGGCACTTCAGATATAGTTGCCGATTGGCATTTTAAAAATAGGCGCCGATAGGTATTTCAGATATAGAAGCCGATAGGCATTTCAAATATAGGCGCCGATAGGCATTCCAGATATGTTAGCCGATAGGCATTTCAAATATAGGTGCTGATAGGCATTTCAGATGTAGTTTCCGATAGGCATTTCAAAAATAGGTGCCGATAGGCATTTCAGATATAGGTGCCGATAGGCATTTCAGATATAGTTGCCGATTGGCATTTTAAAAATAGGTGCCGATAGGCATTTAAGATATAGAAGCCGATAGGCATTTCAAATATAGGTGCCGATAGGCATTTCAGATATGGTTGCCGATAGGCATTTCAAATATAGGTGCTGACAGGCATTTCAGATGTAGTTTCCGATAGGCTTTTCAAAAATTGGTGCCGATAGGCATTTCAGATGTAGTTTCCGATAGGCATTTCAAAAATAGGTGCCGATAGGCATTTCAGATATAGGTGCCGATAGGCATTTCAGATATAGAAGCCGATAGGTATTTCAAATATAGGTGTCGACAGGCATTTCAGATATGATTGCCGATAGGCATTTCAAATATAGGTGCTGATAGGCATTTCAGATGAAGTTCCCGATAGGCATTTCAAAAATAGGTGCCGATAGGCATTTCAGATATAGGTGCCGATAGGCATTTCAGATATACTTACCGATTGGCATTTTAAAAATAGGTGCCGATAGGCATTTTAGATATAGAAGCCGATAGGTATTTCAAGTATAGGTGTGGATAGGCATTTCAGATATAAATGCCGAAAGGCATTTCAGATATAGGTGCCGATAGGCATTTCTGATGTGGTTGCCGATAGGCATTTCAAATGTAGGTGCTGATGGGCATTTCAGATGTAGTTTTCGATAGGCATTTCAAAAATAGGTGCCGATAGGCATTTCAGATATAGGTGCCGATAGGCATTTCAGATATAGTTGCCGATTGGCATTTTAAAAATAGGTGCCGATAGGCATTTAAGATATAGAAGCCGATAGGCATTTCAAATATAGGTGCCGATAGGCATTTCAGATATGGTTGCCGATAGGCATTTCAAATATAGGTGCTGACAGGCATTTCAGATGTAGTTTCCGATAGGCTTTTCAAAAATTGGTGCCGATAGGCATTTCAGATGTAGTTTCCGATAGGCATTTCAAAAATAGGTGCCGATAGGCATTTCAGATATAGGTGCCGATAGGCATTTCAGATATAGAAGCCGATAGGTATTTCAAATATAGGTGTCGACAGGCATTTCAGATATGATTGCCGATAGGCATTTCAAATATAGGTGCTGATAGGCATTTCAGATGAAGTTCCCGATAGGCATTTCAAAAATAGGTGCCGATAGGCATTTCAGATATAGGTGCCGATAGGCATTTCAGATATACTTACCGATTGGCATTTTAAAAATAGGTGCCGATAGGCATTTTAGATATAGAAGCCGATAGGTATTTCAAGTATAGGTGTGGATAGGCATTTCAGATATAAATGCCGAAAGGCATTTCAGATATAGGTGCCGATAGGCATTTCTGATGTGGTTGCCGATAGGCATTTCAAATGTAGGTGCTGATGGGCATTTCAGATGTAGTTTTCGATAGGCATTTCAAAAATAGGTGCCGATAGGCATTTCAGATATAGGTGCCGATAGGCACTTCAGATATAAATGCCGATTGGCATTTTAAAAATAGGTGCCGATAGGCATTTCAGATATAGAAGCCGATAGGCATTTCAAATATAGGCGCCGATAGGCATTCCAGATATAGTTGCCGATAGGCATTTCAAATATAGGTGCTGATAGGCATTTCAGATGTAGTTTCCGATAGGCATTTCAAAAATAGGTGCCGATAGGCATTTCAGATATAGTTGCCGATTAACATTTTAAAAATAGGTGCCGATAGGCATTTCAGATATAGAAGCCGATAGGGATTTCAAATATAGGTGTCGATAAAAATTTCAGATATGGTTGCCGATAAACGTTTCAAATATAGGTGCTGATAGGCATTTCAGATGTAGTTTCCGATAGGCATTTCAAAAATAGGTGCCGATAGGCATTTCAGATATAGGTGCCGATAGGCATTTCAGATATAGTTGCCAATTGGCATTTTAAAAATAGGTGTCGATAGGCGTTTCAGATATAGAAGCCGATAGGCATTTCAAATATAGGTGCCGATAGGCATTCCAGATATGGTTGCCGATAGGCATTTCAAATATAGGTGCTGATAGGCATTCCGGATGTAGTTTCCGATAGACATTTCAAAAAATGGTGCCGATAGGCATTGCAGATATAGATGCCGATAAGCATTTCAGATATAGTTACCGATTGGCATTTTAAAAATAGGTGCCGATAGGCATTTCAGATATAGAAGCCGATAGGTATTTTAAATATAGGTGTCGATAGGCATTTCAGATATGGTTGCCGATAGGCATTTCAAATATAGGTGCTGATAGGCATTTCAGATGTAGTTTCCGATAGGCATTTCAAAAATATGTGCCGATAGGCATTTCAGATATAGGTGCCGATAGGCATTTCAGATATAGGTGCCGATAGGCATTTCAGATATAGTTGCCGATTAGCATTTTAAAAATAGGTGCCGATAGGCATTTCAGATATAGAAGCCGATAGGCATTTCAAATATAGGTGCCGATAGGCATTCCAGATATGTTTGCCAATAGGCATTTCAAATATAGGTGCTGATAGGCATTTTAGATGTAGTTTCCGATAGGCATTTCAAAAATTGATGCCGATAGGCATTTCGGATATAGGTGCCGATAGGCATTTCAGATATAGTTGCCGATTGGCATTTTAAAAACAGGTGCCGATAGGCATTTCAGATATAGAAGCCGATAGGTATTTCAAATATAGGTGTCGATAGGCATTTCAGATATGGTTGCCGATAGGCATTTAAAATATAGGAGCAGATAGGCATTTCAGATGTAGTTTCCGAAAGGCATTTCAAAAATATATGCCGATAGGCATTTCAGATATAGGTGCCGATAGGCATTTCAGATATAGTTGCCGATTGGTATTTCAAAAATAGGTGCCGATAGGCATTTCAGATATAGAAGCCGATAGGCATTTCAAATATAGTTGCCGATAGGCATTCCAGATATGGTTGCCGATAGGCATATCAAATATAAGCGCTGATAATCATTTCAGATGTAGTTTCCGATAGGCATTTCAAAAATAGGTACCGATAGGCATTTCAGATATAGGTGCGATAGGCATTTCAGATATAGTTGCCGATTGGCATTTTAAAAATAGGTGCCGATAGGCATTTCAGATATAGAAGCCGATAGGTATTTCAAATATAGGTGTGGATAGGCATTTCAGATATGGTTGCCGATAGGCATTTCAAATATAGGTGCTGATAGTCATTTTAGATGTAGTTTCCGATAGGCATTTCAAAAATAGGTTCCGATAGGCATTTCAGATATAGGTGCCGATAGGCATTTCAGATATACTTACCTATTGGCATTTTAAAAATAGGTGCCGATAGGCATTTTAGATGTAGTTTCCGATAGGCATTTCAAAAATAGGTGCCGATAGGCATTTCAGATATAGGTGCCGATAGGCATATCAGATATAGTTGCCGATAGGCATTTAAAATATATGTGTCGATAGGCATTTCAAATATAGGTGTCGACCGGCATTTCAGATATAAATGCCGAAAGGCATTTCAGATATAGGTGCCGATAGGCATTTCTGATGTGGTTGACGATAGGCATTTCAAATATAGGTGCTGATAGGCATTTCAGATGTAGTTTTCGATAGGCATTTCAAAAATAGGTGCCGATAGGCATTTCAGATATAGGTGCCGATAGGCACTTCAGATATAGTTGCCGATTGGCATTTTAAAAATAGGCGCCGATAGGTATTTCACATATAGAAGCCGATAGGCATTTCAAATATAGGCGCCGATAGGCATTCCAGATACGGTTGCCGATAGGCATTTTAAATATAGGTGCTGATAGGCATTTCAGATGTAGTTTCCGATAGGCATTTCAAAAATAGGTGCCGATAGGCATTTCATATATAGGTGTCGATAGGCATTTCAGATATAGTTGCCGATTGGCATTTTAAAAATAGGCGCCGATAGGTATTTCAGATATAGAAGCCGATAGGCATTTCAAATATAGGCGCCGATAGGCATTCCAGATATGTTTGCCGATAGGCATTTCAAATATAGGTGCTGATAGGCATTTCAGATATAGGTGCCGATAGGCACTTCAGATATAGTTGCCGATTGGCATTTTAAAAATAGGCGCCGATAGGTATTTCAGATATAGAAGCCGATAGGCATTTCAAATATAGGCGCCGATAGGCATTCCAGATATGTTAGCCGATAGGCATTTCAAATATAGGTGCTGATAGGCATTTCAGATGTAGTTTCCGATAGGCATTTCAAAAATAGGTGCCGATAGGCATTTCAGATATAGGTGCCGATAGGCATTTCAGATATAGTTGCCGATTGGCATTTTAAAAATAGGTGCCGATAGGCATTTAAGATATAGAAGCCGATAGGCATTTCAAATATAGGTGCCGATAGGCATTTCAGATATGGTTGCCGATAGGCATTTCAAATATAGGTGCTGATAGGCATTTCAGATGTAGTTTCCGATAGGCTTTTCAAAAATTGGTGCCGATAGGCATTTCAGATGTAGTTTCCGATAGGCATTTCAAAAATAGGTGCCGATAGGCATTTCAGATATAGGTGCCGATAGGCATTTCAGATATAGAAGCCGATAGGTATTTCAAATATAGGTGTCGACAGGCATTTCAGATATGATTGCCGATAGGCATTTCAAATATAGGTGCTGATAGGCATTTCAGATGAAGTTCCCGATAGGCATTTCAAAAATAGGTGCCGATAGGCATTTCAGATATAGGTGCCGATAGGCATTTCAGATATAGTTGCCGATTGGCATTTTAAAAATAGGTGCCGATAGGCATTTTAGATATATAGGCCGATAGGCATTTCAAATATAGGTGCCGATGAGCACTCCAGATATGTTTGCCGATAGGCATTTCAAATATAGGTGCTGATAGGCATTTCAGATGTAGTTTCCGATAGGCATTTCAAAAATTGGTGCCGATAGGCATTTCAGATATAGGTGCCGATAGGCATTTCAGATATAGGTGCCGATAGGCATTTCAGATATAGTTGCCGATTGGCATTTTAAAAATAGGTGCCAATAGGCATTTCAGATATAGAAGCCGATAGGGATTTTAAATATAGGTGTCGATAGGCATTTCAGATATGGTTGCCGATAAGCTTTTCAAATATAGGTGCTGATGGGCATTTCAGATGTAGTTTCCGATAGGCATTTCAAAAATAGGTGCCGATAGGCATTTCAGATATAGTTGCCGATAGGCATTTCAGATATAGTTGCCGATTGGCATTTTAAAAATAGGTGCCGATAGGCATTTCAGATATATAAGCCGATAGGCATTTCAAATATAGGTGCCGATGAGCATTCCAGATATGGTTGCCGATAGGCATTTCAAATATAGGCACCTATATCTGAAATGCCTATCGGCACCTATTTTTGAAATGCCTATCGAAAACTACATCTGAAATGCCTATCAGCACCTATATTTGAAATGCCTATCGGCAACCGCATCAGAAATGCCTATCGGCACCGATATCTGAAATGCCTTTCGGCATTTATATCTGAAATGCCGATCGACACCTATATTTGAAATGCCTATCGGCACTTTTATTTTAAATGCCTATCGGCAACTATATCTGATAAGCCTATTGGCACCTATATCTGAAATGCCTATCGGCACCTATTTTTGAAATGCCAATCTTTAAGTATATCTGAAATGCCTATCGACACCTATATCTAAAATGCCTATCGGAACCTATTTTTGAAATGCCTATCGGAAACTACATCTGAAATGACTATCAGCACCTATATTTGAAATGCCTATCGGCAACCATATCTGAAATGCCTATCCACACCTATATTTGAAATACCTATCGGCTTCTATATCTAAAATGCCTATCGGCACCTATTTTTAAAATGCCAATCGGTAAGTATATCTGAAATGCCTATCGGCACCTATATCTAAAATGCCTATCGGAACCCATTTTTGAAATGCCTATCGGAAACTAGATCTGAAATGACTATCAGCACCTATATTTGAAATGCCTATCGGCAACCATATCTGAAATGCCTATCCACACCTATATTTGAAATACCTATCGGCTTCTATATCTAATATGCCTATCGGCACCTATTTTTAAAATGCCAATCGGCAACTACATCTGAAATGCCTATCGGCTTATATATCTGAAATGCCTATCGGCACCTATTTTTAAAATGCCAATCGGCAACTGTATCTGAAATGCCAATCGGCACCTATATCTGAAATGCCTATCGGCACCTATTTTTGAAATGCCTATCGGAAACTTCATCTGAAATGCCTATCAGCACCTATTTTTTAAATGCCTATCGGAAACTTCATCTGAAATGCCTATCAGCACCTATATTTGAAATGCCTATCGGCAACCATATCTGGAATGCCTATCGGCAACTATATTTGAAATGCCTATCGGCAACCATATTTGGAATGCCCTTCGGCACCTATATTTGAAATGCCTATCGGCTTCTATATCTGAAATGCCTATCGGTACCTATTTTTAAAATGCCAATCGGTAACTATATCTGAAATGCCTATCGGCACCTATATCTGAAATGCCTATCGGAACCATTTTTTGAAATGCCTATCGGAAACTACATCCGGAATGCCTATCAGCACCTATATTTGAAATGCCTATCGGCAACCATATCTGGAATGCCTATCGGCACCTATATTTGAAATGCCTATCGGCTTCTATATCTGAAATGCCTATCGACACCAATTTTTGAAATGCCTATCGGAAACTACATCTGAAATGCCTATCAGCACCTATATTTGAAATGCCTATCGGCAACCCTATCTGGAATGCTTATCGGCACCTATTTGAAATGCCTATCGGCTTATATATCTGAAATGCCTATCGGCACCTATTTTTAAAATGCCAATCGGCAACTATATCTGAAATGCCTATCGGTACCTATATCTGAAATGCCTATCGGCACCTATTTTTGCAATGCCTATCGGAAACTACATCTGAAATGCCTATCAGCACCTATATTTGAAATGCTTATCGGCAACCATATCTGAAATGCCTATCGACACCTATATTTAAAATCCCTATCGGCTTCTATATCTGAAATACCTATCGGCACCTATTTTTAAAATGCCAATCGGCAACTATATCTGAAATGCCTATCGGCACCTATATCTGAAATGCCTATCGGCACCAATTTTTGAAATGCCTATCAGAAACTACATCTGAAATGCCTATCAGCACCTATATTTGAAATGCCTATCGGCAACCATATCTGGAATGCCTATCGGCACCTATATTTGAAATGCCTATCGGCTTCTATATCTGAAATGCCTATCGGCACCTATTTTTAAAATGCCAATCGGCAACTATATCTGAAATGCCTATCGGCACCTATATCTGAAATGCCTATCGGCACCTATTTTTGAAATGCCTATCGGAAACTACATCTGAAATGCCTATCAGCACCTATATTTAAAATGCCTATCGGCAACCACATCTGGAATGCCTATCGGCGCCTATATTTGAAATGCCTATCGGCTTCTATATCTGAAATACATATCGGCGCCTATTTTTAAAATGCCAATCGGCAACTATATCTGAAGTTCCTATCGGCACCTATATCTGAAATGCCTATCAGCACCTATATTTGAAATGCCTATCGGCAACCACATCAGAAATACCTATCGGCACCTATATCTGAAATGCCTTTCGGCATTTATATCTGAAATGCCGATCGACACCTATATTTGAAATGCCTATCGGCACTTTTATTTTAAATGCCTATCGGCAACTATATCTGATAAGCCTATCGGCACCTATATCTGAAATGCCTATCGGCACCTATTTTTGAAATGCCAATCTTTAAGTATATCTGAAATGCCTATCGGCACCTATATCTAAAATGCCTATCGGAACCTATTTTTTAAATGCCTATCGGAAACTACATCTGAAATGACTATCAGCACCTATATTTGAAATGCCTATCGGCAACCATATCTGAAATGCCTATCCACACCTATATTTGAAATACCTATCGACTTCTATATCTAAAATGCCTATCGGCACCTATTTTTAAAATGCCAATCGGTAAGTATATCTGAAATGCCTATCGGCACCTATATCTAAAATGCCTATCGGACCATATTTTTAAAATGCCAATCGGCAACTACATCTGAAATGCCTATCGGCTTATATATCTGAAATGCCTATCGGCACCTATTTTTAAAATGCCAATCGGCAACTATATCTGAAATGCCAATCGGCACCTATATCTGAAATGCCTATCGACACCTATTTTTAAAATGCCAATTGGCAACTATATCTGAAATGCCTAACGGCACCTATATCTGAAATGCCTATCGACACCTATTTTTAAAATGCCAATTGGCAACTATATCTGAAATGCCTATCGGCACCTATATCTGAAATGCCTATCGGTACCTATTTTTGAAATTCCTATCGGAAACTACATCTGAAATGATTATCAGCACTTATATTTGAAATGCCTATCGGCAACCATATCTGGAATGCCTATCGGCACCTATATTTGAAATGCCTATCGGCTTCTATATCTGAAATGCCTATCGGCACCTATTTTTAAAATACCAATCGGCAACTATATCTGAAATGCCTATCGGCACCTATATCTGAAATGCCTATCGGCATATATTTTTGAAATGCCTTTCGGAAACTACATCTGAAATGCCTATCTGCTTCTATATTTGAAATGCCTACCTTCAACCATATCTGAAATGCCTATCGACACCTATATTTGAAATACCTATCGGCTTCTATATCTGAAATGCCTATCGGCACCTGTTTTTAAAATGCCAATCGGCAACTATATCTGAAATGCCTATCGGCACCTATATCCGAAATGCCTATCGGCATCAATTTTTGAAATACCTATCGGAAACTACATCTAAAATGCCTATCAGCACCTATATTTGAAATGCCTATCGGCAACTATATCTGCAATGCCTATCGGCACCTATATTTGAAATGCCTATCGGCTTCTATATCTGAAATGCCTATCGGTACCTATTTTTTAAATGCCAATTGGCAACTATATCTGAAATGACTATCGGCACCTATATCTGAAATGCCTATCGGCACCTATTTTTGAAATGCCTATCGAAAACTACATCTGAAATGCCTATCAGCACCTATATTTGAAATGCCTATCGGAAACTATATCTGAAATGCCTATCAGCACCTATATTTGAAATGCCTATCGGAAACCATATCTGAAATGCCTATCGGCACCTATATTTGAAATGCCTATCGGCTTCTATATCTGAAATGCCTATCGGCACCTATTTTTAAAATGCCAATCGGCAACTATATCTGAAATGCGTATCGGCACCTATATCTGAAATGCTTATCGGCACCATTTTTTGAAATGCCTATCGGAAACTACATCCGGAATGCCTATCAGCACCTATATTTGAAATGCCTATCGGCAACTATATCTGGAATGCCTATCGGCACCTATATTTGAAATGCCTATCGGCTTCTATATCTGAAATGCCTATCGACACCAATTTTTGAAATGCCTATCGGAAACTACATCTGAAATGCCTATCAGCACCTATATTTGAAATGCCTAGCGGCAACCATATCTGGAATGCTCATCGGCACCTATATTTGAAATGCCTATCGGCTTATATATCTGAAATGCCTATCGGCACCTATTTTTAAAATGCCAATCGGCAACTATATTTGAAATGCCTATCGGCACCTATATCTGAAATGCCTATCGACACCTATTTTTGAAATGCCTATCGGAAACTTCATCTGAAATGCCTATCAGCACCTATATTATTTTGAAATGCCTATCGGCAATCATATCTGAAATGCCTATCGACACCTATATTTCAAATACCTATCGGCTTCTATATCTGAAATGCCTATCGGCACCTATTTTTAAAATGCCAATCGGCAACTATATCTGAAATGCCTATCGGCACCTATATCTGAAATGCCTATCGGCACCAATTTTTGAAAAGCCTATCGGAAACTACATCTGAAATGCCTATCAGCACCTATATTTGAAATGTCTATCGGCAACCATATCTGGAATGCCTATCGGCACCTATATTTGAAATGCCTATCGGCTTCTATATCTTAAATGCCTATCTGCACCTATTTTTAAAATGCCAATCGGCAACTATATCTGAAATGCCTATCGGCACCTATATCTGAAATGCCTATCGGCACCTATTTTTGAAATGCCTATCGGAAACTACATCTGAAATGCCTATCAGCACCTATATTTGAAATGCCTATTGGCAACCATATCTGGAATGCCTATCGGAGCCTATATTTGAAATGCCTATCGGCTTCTATATCTGAAACACCTATCGGCGCCTTTTTTTAAAATGCCAATCGGCAACTATATCTGAAGTGCCTATCGGCACCTATATCTGAAATGCCTATCGGCACCTATTTTTGAAATGCCTATCGAAAACTACATCTGAAATGCCTATCAGCACCTATATTTGAAATGCCTATCGGCAACCACATCACAAATGCCTATCGGCACCTATATCTGAAATGCCTTTCGGCATTTATATCTGAAATGCCGGTCGACACCTATATTTGAAATGCCTATCGGCACATATATTTTAAATGCCTATCGGCAACTATATCTGATATGCCTATCGGCACCTATATCTGAAATGCCTATCGGCACCTATTTTTGAAATGCCTATCGGAAACTACATCTTAAATGCCTATCGGCACCTATTTTTAAAATGCCAATCGGTAAGTATATCTGAAATGCCTATCGGCACCTATATCTGAAGTGCCTATCGGAACCTATTTTTGAAATGCCTATCGGAAACTACATCTGAAATGACTATCAGCACCTATATTTGAAATGCCTATCGGCAACCATATCTGAAATGCCTATCCACACCTATATTTGAAATACCTATCGGCTTCTATATCTGAAATGCCTATCGGCACCTATTTTTAAAATGCCAATCGGCAACTATATCTGAAATGCCTATCGGCACCTATATCTGAAATGCCTATCGGTACCTATTTTTGAAATGCCTATCGGAAACTACATCTGAAATGATTATAAGCGCTTATATTTGATATGCTATCGGCAACCATATCTGGAATGCCTATCGGCACCTATATTTGTAATGCCTATCGGCTTCTATATCTGAAATGCCTATCGAGACCTATTTTTAAAATGCCAATCGGCAACTATATCTGAAATGCCTATCGGCACCTATATCTGAAATGCCTATCGGCACCTATTTTTGAAATGCCTATCGGAAACTACATCTGAAATGCCTATCAGCACCTATATTTGAAATGCCTATCGGCAACCATATCTGATATGCCTATCGGCACCTATATCTGAAATGCCTATCGGCACCTATTTTTGAAATGCCCTTCGGAAACTACATCTAAAATGCCTATCGGCACCTATTTTTAAAATGCTAATCGGAAAGTATATCTGAAATGCCTATCAGCACCTATAATTGAAATGCCTATCGGAACCTATTTTTGAAATGCCTATCGGAAACAACATCTGAAATGACTATCAGTACCTATATTTGAAATGCCTATCGGCAACCATATCTGAAATGCCTATCGGCACCTGTATTTGAAATACCTATCGGCTTCTATATCTAAAATGCCTATCGGCACCTATTTTTAAAATGCAAATCGGCAACTATATCTGAAATGCCTATCGGCACCTATATCTGAAATGCCTATCGGCACCAACTTTTGAAATGCCTATCGGAAACTCCATCTGAAATGCCTATCAGCACCTATATTTGAAATGCCTATCGGCAACTATATCTGGAATGCCTATCGGCACCTATATTTGAAATGCTTATCGGGTTCTATATCTGAAATGCCTATCGACACCTATTTTTGAAATGTCTATCGGAAACTACATCTGAAATGATTATCAGCACTTATATTTGAAATGCCTATCGGCAACCATATCTGGAATGCCTATCGGCACCTATTTTTAAAATACCAATCGGCAACTATATCTGAAATGCCTATCGGCACCTATATCTAAAATGCCTATCGGCATATATTTTTGAAATGCCTTTCGGAAACTACATCTGAAATGCCTATCTGCTCCTATATTTGAAATGCCTATCGGCAACCATATCTGAAATGCCTATCGACACCTATATTTGAAATACCTATCGGCTTCTATATCTGAAATGCTTATCGGCACCTGTTTTTAAAATGCCAATCGGCAACTATATCTCAAATGCCTATCGGCACCTATATTTGAAATGCCTATCGGCAACTATATCTGCAATGCCTATCGGCACCTATATTTGAAATGCCTATCGGCTTCTATATCTGAAATGCCTATCGGCACCTATTTTTTAAATGCCAATTGGCAACTATATCTGAAATGACTATCGGCACCTATATCTGAAATGCCTATCGGCACCTATTTTTGAAATGCCTATCGAAAACTACATCTGAAATGCCTATCAGCACCTATATTTGAAATGCCTATCGGAAACTACAACTGAAATGCCTATCAGCACCTATATTTGAAATGCCTATCGGCAACCATATCTGGAATGCCTATCGGCACCTATATTTGAAATGCCTATCGGCTTCTATATCTGAAATGCCTATCGGCACCTATTTTTAAAATGCCAATCGGCAACTATATCTCAAATGCCTATCGGCACCTATATCTGAAATGCCTATCGGCACCTATTTTTGAAATGCCTATCGGAAACTACATCTGAAATGCCTATCAGCACCTATATTTGAAATGCCTATCGGCAACCATATCTGAAATGCCTATCGACACCTATATTTGAAATACCTATCGGCTTCTATATCTGAAATGCCTATCGGTACCTATTTTTAAAATGCCAATCGGTAACTATATCTGAAATGCCTATCGGCACCTATATCTGAAATGCCTATCGGCACCATTTTTTGAAATGCCTATCGGAAACTACATCCGGAATGCCTATCAGCACCTATATTTGAAATGCCTATCGGCAACCATATCTGGAATGCCTATCGGCACCTATATTTGAAATGCCTATCGGCTTCTATATCTGAAATGCCTATCGACACCAATTTTTGAAATGCCTATCGGAAACTACATCTGAAATGCCTATCAGCACCTATATTTGAAATGCCTATCGGCAACCATATCTGGAATGCTCATCGGCACCTATATTTGAAATGCCTATCGGCTTATATATCTGAAATGCCTATCGGCACCTATTTTTGAAATGCCTATCGGCTTATATATCTGAAATGCCTATCGGCACCTATTTTTAAAATGCCAATCGGCAACTATATCTGAAATGCCAATCGGCACCTATATCTGAAATGCCTATCGGCACCTATTTTTGAAATGCCTATCGGAAACTACATCTGAAATGCCTATCAGCACCTATATTTGAAATGCCTATCGGCAACCATATCTGAAATGCCTATCGACACCTATATTTGAAATCCCTATCGGCTTCTATATCTGAAATGCCTATCGGCACCTATTTTTAAAATGCCAATCGGCAACTATATCTGAAATGCCAATCGGCACCTATATCTGAAATGCCTATCGACACCTATTTTTAAAATGCCAATTGGCAACTATATCTGAAATGCCTATCGGCACCTATATCTAAAATGCCTATCGGAACCTATTTTTGAAATGCCTATCGGAAACTACATCTGAAATGACTATCAGCACCTATATTTGAAATGCCTATCGGCAACCATATCTGAAATGCCTATCCACACCTATATTTGAAAAACCTATCGGCATCTATATCTAAAATGCCTATCGGCACCTATTTTTAAAATGCCAATCGGCAACTACATCTGAAATGCCTATCGGCTTATATATCTGAAATGCCTATCGGCACCTATTTTTAAAATGCCAATCGGCAACTATATCTGAAATGCCAATCGGCACCTATATCTGAAATGCCTATCGACACCTATTTTTAAAATGCCAATTGGCAACTATATCTGAAATGCCTATCGGCACCTATATCTGAAATGCCTATCGACACCTATTTTTAAAATGCCAATTGGCAACTATATCTGAAATGCCTATCGGTACCTATTTTTGAAATGCCTATCGGAAACTACATCTGAAATGATTATCAGCACTTATATTTGAAATGCCTATCGGCAACCATATCTGGAATGTCTATCGGCACCTATATTCGAAATGCCTATCGGCAACCATATCTGGAATGCCTATCGGCACCTATATTTGAAATGCCTATCGGCTTCTATATCTGAAATGCCTATCGACACCTATTTTTAAAATGCCAATCGGCAACTATATCTGAAATGCCGTTCGGCACCTATATCTGAAATGCCTATCGGCACCTATTTTTGAAATGCCTATCGGAAACTACATCTGAAATGCCTATCAGCTCCTTTATTTGAAATGCTTATCGGCAACCATATCTGAAATAGCTATCGACAACTATATTTGAAATCCCTATCGGCTTCTATATCTGAAATGCCTATCGGCACCTATTTTTAAAATGCCAATCGGCAACTATATCTGAAATGCCAATCGGCACCTATATTTGAAATGCTTATCGGCACCTATTTTTGAAATGCCAATCGGAAACTACATCTGAAATGCCTATCAGCACCTATATTTGAAATGCCAAACGGCAACCATATCTGGAATGCCTATCGGCGCCTATATTTGAAATGCCTATCGGCTTCTATATCTAAAATGCCTATCGGCACCTATTTTTAAAATGCCAATCAGCAACTATATCTGAAGTGCCTATCGGCACCTATATTTCAAATGCCTATCGGCACCTATTTTTGAAATGCCTATCGAAAACTACATCTGAAATGCCTATCAGCATTTATATTTGAAATGCCTATCGGCAACCACATCAGAAATGCCTATCGGCACCTATATCTGAAATGCCCTACGGCATTTATATCTGAAATGCCGATCGACACCTATTTTTGAAATGCCTATCGGCACCTATATTTTAAATGCCTATCGGCAACTATATCTGATATGCCTATCGACACCTATATCTGAAATGCCTATCGGCACCTATTTTAAAATGCCTATCGGAAACTAAATCTAAAATGCCTATCGGCACCTATTTTTAAAATGCCAATCGGAAAGTATATCTGAAA
Organism: Venustoraphidia nigricollis; assembly: GCA_034508555.1. Lineage (NCBI taxonomy): Eukaryota > Metazoa > Arthropoda > Insecta > Raphidioptera > Raphidiidae > Venustoraphidia > Venustoraphidia nigricollis. Next base: position 51,637 of record JAVRKA010000556.1, read on the forward strand.
TGCCTATCGGCACCTATAATTGAAATGCCTATCGGAACCTATTTTTGAAATGCCTATCGGAAACAACATCTGAAATGACTATCAGCACCTATATTTGAAATGCCTATCGGCAACCATATCTGAAATGCCTATCCACACCTGTATTTGAAATACCTATCGGCTTCTATATCTGAAATGCCTATCGGCACCTATAATTGAAATGCCTATCGGAACCTATTTTTGAAATGCCTATCGGAAACAACATCTGAAATGACTATCAGCACCTATATTTGAAATGCCTATCGGCAACCATATCTGGAATACCTATCGGCACCTATATTTGAAATGCCTATCGGGTTCTATATCTGAAATGCCTATCGACACCTATTTTTAAAATGCCAATTGGCAACTATATCTGAAATGCCTATCGGCACCTATATCTGAAATGCCTATCGGTACCTATTTTTGAAATGCCTATCGGAAACTACATCTGAAATGCCTATCAGCACCTATATTTGAAATGCCTATCGGAAACTACATCTGAAATGCCTATCAGCACCTATATTTGAAATGCCTATCGGCAACCATATCTGGAATGCCTATCGGCACCTATATCTAAAATGCCTATCGGAACCTATTTTTGAAATGCCTATCGGAAACTACATCTGAAATGCCTATCAGCACCTTCATTTGAAATGCCTATCGGCAACCATATCTGAAATGCCTATCGACACCTATATTTGAAATACCTATCGGCTTCTTTATCTGAAATGCCTATCGGTACCTATTTTTAAAATGCTAATCGGTAACTATATCTGAAATGCCTATCGGCACCTATATCTGAAATGTCTATCGGCACCATTTTTTGAAAAGCCTATCGGAAACTACATCCGGAATGCCTATCAGCACCTATATTTGAAATGCCTATCGGCAACCATATCTGGAATGCCTATCGGCACCTATATTTGAAATGCCTATCGGCTTCTATATCTGAAATGCCTATCGACACCAATTTTTGAAATGCCTATCGGAAAATACATCTGAAATGTCTATCAGCACCTATATTTGAAATGCCTATCGGCAACCATATCTGGAATGCTCATCGGCACCTATATTTGAAATGCCTATCGGCTTATATATCTGAAATGCCTATCGGCACCTATTTTAAAAATGCCAATCTGCAACTATATCTGAAATGCCTATCGGCACCTATATCTGAAATGCCTATCGGCACCTATTTTTAAAATGCCTATCGGAAACTACATCTGAAGTGCCTATCAGCACCTATATTTGAAATGCTTATCGGCAACCATATCTGAAATGCCTATCGACACCTATATTTAAAATCCCTATCGGCTTCTATATCTGAAATGCCTATCGGCACCTATTTTTAAAATGCCAATCGGCAACTATATCTGAAATGCCTATCGGCACCTATATCTGAAATGCCTATCGGCACCAATTTTTGAAATGCCTATCGGAAACTACATCTGAAATGCTTATCAGCACCTATATTTGAAATGCCTATCGGCAACCATATCTGGAATGCTCATCGGCACCTATATTTGAAACGCCTATCGGCTTATATATCTGAAATGCCTATCAGCACCTATTTTTAAAATGCCAATCGGCAACTATATCTGAAATGCCTATCAGCACCTATATTTGAAATGCCTACCGGCAACCATATCTGGAATGCCTATCGGCACCTATATTTGAAATGCCTATCGGCACCTATATCTGAAATGCCTATCGGCACCTATTTTTGAAATGTTTATCGAAAACTACATCTGAAATGCCTATCAGCACCTATACTTGAAATGCCTATCGGCAACCACATCAGAAATGCCTATCGGCACCTATATCTGAAATGCCTTTCGGCATTTATATCTGAAATGCCGGTCGACACCTATATTTGAAATGCCTATCGGCACATATATTTTAAATGCCTATCGGCAACTATATCTGATATGCCTATCGGCACCTATATCTGAAATGCCTATCGGCACCTATTTTTGAAATGCCTATCGGAAACTACATCTAAAATGCCTATCGGCTTCTATTTTTAAAATGCCAATCGGTAAGTATATCTGAAATGCCTATCGGCACCTCTATCTGAAATGCCTATCGGAACCTATTTTTGAAATGCCTATCGGAAACTACATCTGAAATGATTATCAGCGCTTATATTTGATATGCCTATCGGCAACCATATCTGGAATGCCTATCGGCAACTATATTTGAAATGCCTATCGGCTTCTATATCTGAAATGCCTATCGGCACCTATTTTTAAAATACCAATCGGCAACTATATCTGAAATGCCTGTCGGCACCTATATCTGAAATGCCTATCGGCATATATTTTTGAAATGCCTTTCGGAAACTACATCTGAAATGCCTATCTGCTCCTATATTTGAAATGCCTATCGGCAACCATATCTGAAATGCCTATCGACACCTATATTTGAAATACCTATCGGCTTCTATATCTGAAATGCCTATCGGCACCTGTTTTTAAAATGCCAATCGGCAACTATATCTGAAATGCCTATCTGCACCTATATCCGAAATGCCTATCGGCATCAATTTTTGAAATGCCTATCGGAAACTACATCTAAAATGCCTATCAGCACCTATATTTGAAATGCCTATCGGCAACCATATCTGGAATGCCTATCGGCACCTATATTTGAAATGCCTATCGGCTTCTATATCTGAAATGCCTATCGGCACCTATTTTTAAAATGCCAATCGGCAACTATATCTGAAATGCCTACCGGCACCTATATCTGAAATGCCTATCGGCAGCTATTTTTGAAATGCCTATCGGAAACTACATCTGAAATGCCTATCAGCACCTATATTTGAAATGCTTATCGGCAACCATATCTGAAATGCCTATCGACACCTATATTTGAAATCCCTATCGGCTTCTATATCTGAAATGCCTATCGGCACCTATTTTTGAAATGCCTATCGGAAACTACATCTGAAATGCCTATCAGCACCTATATTTGAAATGCCTATCGGCAAACATATCTGGAATGCCTATCGGCGCCTATATTTGAAATGCCTATCGGCTTCTATATCTGAAATGCCTATCGGCACCTATTTTTAAAATGCCAATCGGCATTTATATCTGAAGTGCCTATCGGCACCTATATCTGAAATGCCTATCGGCACCTATATCTAAAATGCCTATCGGAACCTATTTTTGAAATGCCTATCGTAAACTACATCTGAAATGACTATCAGCACCTATATTTGAAATGCCTATCGGCAACCATATCTGAAATGCCTATCCACACCTATATTTGAAATACCTATCGGCTCTATATCTAAAATGCCTATCGGCACCTATTTTTAAAATGCCAATCGGCAACTATAACTGAAATGCCTATCGGTACCTATTTTTGAAATGCCTATCGGAAACTACATCTGAAATGCCTATCAGCACCTATATTTGAAATGCCTATCGGCAACCATATCTAGAATGCCTATCGGCACCTATATTTGAAATGCCTATCGGCACCTATTTTTAAAATGCCAATCGGCAACTATATCTGAAATGCCTATCGGAAACTACATCTGAAATGCCTATCAGCACCTATATTTGAAATGCCTATCGGCAACCATATCTAGAATGCCTATCGGCACCTATATTTGAAATGCCTATCGGCACCTATTTTTAAAATGCCAATCGGCAACTATATCTGAAATGCCTATCGGCACCTATTTTTGAATGCCTATCGGAAACTACATCTGAAATGCCTATCAGCACCTATATTTGAAATGCCTATCGGCAACAATATCTGGAATGCCTATCGGCGCCTATATTTGAAATGCCTATCGGCTTCTATATCTGAAATACCTATCGGCGCCTATTTTTAAAATGCTAATCGGCAACTATATCTGAAGTGCCTATCGGCACCTATATCTGAAATGCCTATCGGACCCTATTTTTGAAATGCCTATCGAAAACTACATCTGAAATGCCTATCAGCACCTATATTTGAAATGCCTATCGGCAACCACATCAGAAATACCTATCGGCACCTATATCTGAAATGCCTTTCGGCATTTATATCTGAAATGCCTATCGGCACCTATATTGAAATGCCTATCGGAACCTATTTTTGAAATGCCTATCGGAAACTACATCTGAAATGACTATCAGCACCTATATTTGAAATGCCTATCGGCAACCATATCTGAAATGCCTATCCACACCTATATTTGAAATACCTATCGGCTTCTCTATCGGAAATGCCTATCGGCACCTATTTTTAAAATGCCAATCGGCAACTATATCTGAAAAGCCTATCGGCACCTATATCTGAAATGCCTATCGGTACCTATTTTTGAAATGCCTATCGGAAACTACATCTGAAATGATTATCAGCGCTTATATTTGATATGTCTTTCGGCAACCATATCTAGAATGCCTATCGGCAACTATATTTGAAATGCCTATCGGCTTCTATATCTGAAATGCCTATCGGCACCTATTTTTAAAATACCAATCGGCAACTATATCTGAAATGCATATCGGCACCTATATCTGAAATGCCTATCGGCATATATTTTTGAAATGCCTTTCGGAAACTACATCTGAAATGCCTATCTGCTCCTATATTTGAAATGCCTATCGGCAACCATATCTGAAATGCCTATCGACACCTATATTTGAAATACCTATCGGCTTCTATATCTGAAATGCCTATCGGCACCTGTTTTTAAAATGCCAATCGGCAACTATATCTGAAAAGCCTATCGGCACCTATATCCGAAATGCCTATCGGCATCAATTTTTGAAATGCCTATCGGAAACTACATCTAAAATGCCTATCAGCACCTATATTTAAATGCCTATCGGCAACCATATCTGGAATGCCTATCGGCACCTATATTTGAAATGCCTATCGGCTTCTATATCTGAAATGCCTATCGGCACCTATTTTTAAAATGCCAATCGGCAACTATATCTGAAATGCCTATCGGCACCTATATCTAAAATGCCTATCGGCACCTATTTTTGAAATGCCTATCGGAAACTACATCTGAAATGCCTATCAGCACCTATATTTGAAATGCTTATCGGCAACCATATCTGAAATGCCTATCGACACCTATATTTGAAATCCCTATCGGCTTCTATATCTGAAATGCCTATCGGCACCTATTTTTAAAATGCCAATCGGCAACTATATCTGAAATGCCTATCGGCACCTATATCTGAAATGCCTATCGGCACCTATTTTTGAAATGCCTATCGGAAACTACATCTGAAATGCCTATCAGCACCTATATTTGAAATGCCTATCGGCAACCATATCTGGAATGCCTATCGGCGCCTATATTTGAAATGCCTATCGGCTTCTATATCTGAAATGCCTATCGGCAACCATATCTGAAATGCCTATCGGCACCTATATTTGAAATACCTATCGGCTTCTATATCTGAAATGTCTATCGGTACCTATTTTTGAAATGCCTTTCGGAAACTACACCTGAAATGCCTATCTGCTCCTATATTTGAAATGCCTATCGGCAACCATATCTGAAATGCCTATCGACACCTATATTTGAAATACCTATCGGCTTCTATATCTGAAATGCCTATCGGTACCTGTTTTTAAAATGCCAATCGGCAACTATATCTGAAATGTCTATCGGCACCTATATCCGAAATGCCTATCGGCATCAATTTTTGAAATGCCTATCGGAAACTACATCTAAATTGCCTACCAGCACCTATATTTGAAAGGCCTATCGGCAACTATATCTGCAATGCCTATCGGCACCTATATTTGAAATGCCTATCGGCTTCTATATCTGAAATGCCTATCGGCACCTATTTTTTAAATGCCAATTGGCAACTATATCTGAAATGACTATCGGCACCTATATCTGAAATGCCTATCGGCACCTATTTTTGAAATGCCTATCGAAAGCTACATCTGAAATGCCTATCAGCACCTATATTTGAAATGCCTATCGGAAACTACATCTGAAATGCCTATCAGCACCTATATTTGAAATGCTTATCGGCAACCATATCTAAAATGCTTATCGACACCTATATTTGAAATCCCTATCGGCTTCTATATATGAAATGCCTATCGGCACCTATTTTTAAAATGCCAATCGGCAACTATATCTGAAATGCCTATCGGCACCTATATCTGAAATGCCTATCGGCACCTATTTTTGAAATGCCTATCGGAAACTACATCTTAAATGCATATCAGCACCTATATTTGAAATGCCTATAGGCAAACATATCTGGAATGCCTATCGGCGCCTATATTTGAAATGCCTATCGGCTTCTATATCTAAAATGCCTATCGGCAACTATTTTTAAAATGCCAATCGGCAACTATATCTGAAGTGCCTATCGGCACCTATATCTCAAATGCCTATCGGCACCTATTTTTGAAATGCCTATCGAAAACTACATCTGAAATGCCTATCAGCATTTATATTTGAAATGCCTATCGGCAACCACATCAGAAATGCCTATCGGCACCTATATCTGAAATGCCCTACGGCATTTATAACTGAAATGCCGATCGGCCCCTATATTTGAAATGCCTATCGGCACCTATATTTTAAATGCCTATCGGCAAACATATCTGGAATGCTCATCGGCACCTATATTTGAAATGCCTATCGGCTTATATATCTAAAATGCCTATCGGCACCTATTTTTTAAATGCCAATCGGCAACTATATCTGAAATGCCTATCGGTACCTATATCTGAAATGCTTATCGGCACCAACTTTTGAAATGCCTATCGGAAACTCCATCTGAAATGCCTATCAGCACCTATATTTGAAAAGCCTATCGGCAACCATTTCTGGAATTCCTATCGGCACCTATATTTGAAATGCCTATCGGGTTCTATATCGGAAATGCCTATCAACACCTATTTTTAAAATGCCAATTGGCAACTATATCTGAAATGCCTATCGGCACCTATATCTGAAATGCCTATCGGTACCTATTTTTGAAATGCCTATCGGAAACTACATCTGAAATGATTATCAGCACTTATATTTGAAATGCCTATCGGCAACCATATCTGGAATGCCTATCGGCACCTATATTTGAAATGCCTATCGGCTTCTATATCTGAAATGCCTATCGGCACCTATTTTTAAAATACCAATCGGCAACTATATCTGAAATGCCTATCGGCACCTATATCTGAAATCGGCATATATTTTTGAAATGCCTTTCGGAAACTACATCTAAAATGCCTATCAGCACCTATATTTGAAATGCCTATCGGCAACTATATCTGCAATGCCTATCGGCACTTATATTTGAAATGCCTATCGGCTTCTATATTTGAAATGCCTATCGGAACCTATTTTTTAAATGCCAATTGGCAACTATATCTGAAATGACTATCGGTTCCTATATCTGAAATGCCTATCGGCACCTATTTTTGAAATTCCTATCGGCACCTATATCTGAAATGCTTATCGGCACCAATTTTTGGAATACCTATCGGAAACTACATCTGAAATGCCTATCAGCACCTATATTTGAAATGCCTATCGGCAACCATATCTGGAATGCCTATCGGCACCTATATTTGAAATGCCTATCGGCGTCTATATCTGAAATGCCTATCGGCACATATTTTTAAAATGCCAATCGGCAACTATAATTGAAATGCCTATCGGCACCTATATCTGAAATGCCTATCGGCACCTATTTTTGAAATGCCTATCGGAAACTACATCTGAAATGCCTATCAGCACCTATATTTGAAATAACTATCGGCAACCATATCTGAAACGCCTATCGACACCTATATTTGAAATACCTATCGGCTTCTATATCTGAAATGTCTATCGGTACCTATTTTTAAAATGCCAATCGGTAACTATATCTGAAATGCCTATCGGCACCTATATCTGAAATGCCTATCGGCACCATTTTTTGAAATGCCTATCGGAAACTACATCCGGAATGCCTATCAGCACCTATATTTGAAATGCCTATCGGCAACCATCTCTGGAGTGCCTATCGGCACCTATATTTAAAATGCCTATCGGCTTCTATATCTAAATTGCCTATCGACACCAATTTTTGAAATGCCTATCGGAATTTACATCTGAAATGCCTATCAGCACCTATATTTGAAATGCCTATTGGCAACCATATCTGCAATGCTCACCGGCACCTATATTTGAAATGCCTATCGGCTTATATATCTGAAATGCCTATCGGCACCTATTTTTAAAATGCCAATCGGCAACTATATCTGAAATACCTATCGGCACCTATATCTGAAATGCCTATCGGCACCTATTTTTGAAATGCCTATCGGAAACTACATCTGAAATGCCTATCAGCACCTATATTTGAAATGCTTATCGGCAACCATATCTGAAATGCCTATCGACACCTGTATTTAAAATCCCTATCGGCTTCTATATCTGAAATGCCTATCGGCACCTATTTTTAAAATGCCAATCGGCAACTATATCTGAAATGCCTATCGGCACCTATATCTGAAATGCCTATCGGCACCAATTTTTGAAATGCCTATCGGAAACTACATCTGAAATGCCTATCAGCACCTATATTTGAAATGCCTATCGGCAACCATATCTACAATGCTCATCGGCACCTATATTTGAAATGCCTATCGGCTTATATATCTGAAATGCCTATCGGCACCTATTTTTAAAATGCCAATCGGCAACTATATCTGAAATGCCTATGGGCACCTATATCTGAAATGCCTATCGGCACCTATTTTTGAAATGCCTATCGGAAACTACATCTGAAATGCCTATCAGCACCTATATTTGAAATGCCTATCGGCAATCATATCTGAAATGCCTATCGACACCTATATTTGAAATACCTATCGGCTTCTATATCTGAAATGCCTATCGGCACCTATTTTTAAAATGCCAATCGGCAATTATATCTGAAATGCCTATCGGCACCTATATCTGAAATGCCTATCGGCACCAATTTTTGAAATGCCTATCGGAAACTACATCTGAAATGCCTATCAGCACCTATATTTGAAATGCCAATCGGCAACCATATCTGGAATGCCTATCAGCACCTATATTTGAAATGCCTATCGGATTCTATATCTGAAATGCCTATCGGCACCTGTTTTTAAAATGCCAATCGGCAACTATATCTGAAATGCCTATCGGCACCTATATCGGAAATGCCTATCGGCATCAATTTTTGAAATGCCTATCGGAAACTACATCTAAAATACCTATTAGCACCTATATTTGAAATGCCTATCGGCAACTATATCTGCAATGCCTATCGGCACCTATATTTGAAATGCCTATCGGCTTCTATATCTGAAATGCCTATCGGCACCTATTTTTTAAATGCCAATTGGCAACTATATCTGAAATGACTATCGGCACCTATATCTGAAATGCCTATCGGCACCTATTTTTGAAATGCCTATCGAAAACTACATCTGAAATGCCTATCAGCACCTAAATTTGAAATGCCTATCGGAAACTACATCTGAAATGCCTATCAGCACCTATATTTGAAATGCCTATCGGCAACCATATCTGGAATGCCTATCGGCACCTATATTTGAAATGCCTATCGGCTTCTATATCTGAAATGCCTATCGGCACCTATATTTAAAATGACAATCGGCAACTATATCTGAAATGCCTATCGGCACCTATATCTGAAATGTCTATTGGCACCTATTTTTGAAATGCCTATCGGAAACTACATCTGAAATTCCTATCAGCACCTATATTTGAAATGCCTATCGGCAACCATATCTGAAATGCCTATCGACACCTATATTTGAAATACCTATCGGCTTCTATATCTAAAATGCCTATCGGTATCTATTTTTAAAATGCAATCGGTAACTATATCTAAAATGCCTATCGGCACCTATATCTGAAATGCCTATCGGCACCATTTTTTGAAATGCCTATCGGAAACTACATCCGGAATGCCTATCAGCACCTATATTTGAAATGCCTATCGGCAACCATATCTGGAATGCCTATCGGCACCTATATTTGAAATGCCTATCGGCAACTATATCTGAAATGCCTATCAGCACCTATATCTGAAATGCCTATCGGCACCTATTTTTGAAATGCCTATCGGAAACTACATCTGAAATGCCTATCAGCACCTATATTTGAAATGCCTATCGGCAACCATATCTGGAATGCCTATCGACACCTATATTTAAATAGCCTATCGGCTTCTATTTCTGAAATGCCTATCGGCACCTATTTTTAAAATGCCAATCGGCAACTATATCTGAAATGCCTATCAGCACCTATATCTGAAATGCCTATCGGAAACTACATCCGGAATGCCTATCAGCACCTATATTTGAAATGCCTATCGGCAACCATATCTGAAATGCCTATCGACACCAATTTTTGAAATGCCTATCGGAAACTACATCTGAAATGCCTATCAGCACCTTTATTTGAAATGCTTATCGGCAACCATATCTACAAATGCCTATCGACACCTATATTTAAATAGCCTATCGGCTTCTATTTCGTAAATGCCTATCGGCACCTATTTTTAAAATGCCAATCGGCAACTATATCTGAAATGCCTATCAGCACCTATATCTGAAATGCCTATCGGCACCTATTTTTGAAATGCCTATCGGAAACTACATCTGAAATGCCTATCAGCACCTATATTTGAAATGCCTATCGGCAACCATATCTGGAATGCCTATCGGCGCCTATATTTGAAATGCCTATCGGCTTCTATATCTGAAATACCTATCGGCGCCTATTTTTAAAATGCCAATCGGCAACTATATCTGAAGTGCCTATCGGCACCTATATCTGAAATGCCTATCGGCACGTATTTTTGAAATGCCTATCGAAAACTACATCTGAAATGCCTATCAGCACCTATATTTGAAATGCCTATCGGCAACCACATCAGAAATGCCTATCGGCACCTATATCTGAAATGCCTTTCGGCATTTATATCTGAAATGCCGGTCGACACCTATATTTGAAATGCCTATCGGCACATATATTTTAAATGCCTATCGGCAACTATATCTGATATGCCTATCGGCACCTATATCTGAAATGCCTATCGGCACCTATTTTTGAAATGCCTATCGGAAACTACATCTAAAATGCCTATCGGCACCTATTTTTAAAATGCCAATCGGTAAGTATATCTGAAATGCCTATCGGCACCTATATCTGAAATGCCTATCGGTACCTATTTTTGAAATGCCTATCGGAAACTACATCTGAAATGATTATCAGCACTTATATTTGATATGCCTATCGGCAACCATATCTGGAATGCCTATCGGCAACTATATTTGACATGCCTATCGGCTTCTATATCTGAAATGCCTTTCTGCACCTATTTTTAAAATACCAATCGGCAACTATATCTGAAATGCCTATCGGCACCTATATCTGAAATGCCTATCGGCATATATTTTGAAATGCCTTTCGGAAACTACATCTGAAATGACTATCAGCACCTGTATTTGAAATGCCTATCGGCAACCATATCTGAAATGCCTATCCACACCTATATTTGAAATACCTATCGGCTTCTATATCTGAAATGCCTAACGGCACCTGTTTTTAAAATGCCAATCGGCAACTATATCTGAAATGCCTATCGGCACCTATATCCGAAATGCCTATCGGCATCAATTTTTGAAATGCCTATCGGAAACTACATCTAAAATGCCTATCAGCACCTATATCTGAAATGCCTATCGGCAACCATATCTGGAATGCCTATCGGCACCTATATTTGAAATGCCTATCGGCTTCTATATCTGAAATGCCTATCGGCACCTATTTTTAAAATGCCAATCGGCAACTATATCTGAAATGCCTATCGGCACCTATATCTGAAATGCCTATCGGCACATATTTTTGAAATGCATATCATAAACTACATCTGAAATGCCTATCAGCACCTATATTTTAAATGCCTATCGGCAAACATATCTGAAATGCCTATCGACACCTACATTCGAAATACCTATCGGCTTCTATATCTGAAATGCCAATCGGCACCTATTTTTAAAATGCCAATCGGTAACTATATCTGAAATGCCTTTCGGCACCTATATCTGAAATGCCTATCGGCACCATTTTTTGAATTGTCTATCGAAAACTACATCCGGAATGCCTATCAGCACCTATATTTGAAATGCCTATCGGCAACCATATCTGGAAAGCCTATCGGCACCTATATTTGAAATGCCTATCGGCTTCTATATCTGAAAAGCCTATCGACACCTATTTTTAAAATGCCAATCGGCAACTATATCTGAAATGCCTATCGGCACCTATATCTGTAATGCCTATCGGCACCTATTTTTGAAATGCCTATCGGAAACTACATCTGAAATGCCTATCAGCACCTATATTTGAAACGCTTATCGGCAACCATATCTGAAATGGCTATCGACACCTATATTTGAAATCCCTATCGGCTTCTATATCTGAAATGCCTATCGGCACCTATTTTTAAAATGCCAATCGGCAACTATATCTGAAATGCCTATCGGCACCTATATCTGAAATGCCTTTCGGCATTTATATCTGAAATGCCGATCGACACCTATATTTGAAATGCCTATCGGCACTTTTATTTTAAATGCCTATCGGCAACAATATCTGATAAGCCTATCGGCACCTATATCTGAAATGCCTATCGGCACCTATTTTTGAAATGCCAATCTTTAGGTATATCTGAAATGCCTATCGGCACCTATATCTAAAATGCCTATCGGAACCTATTTTTGAAATGCCTATCGGAAACTACATCTGAAATGACTATCAGCACCTATATTTGAAATGCCTATCGGCAACCATATCTGAAATGCTTATCCACACCTATATTTGAAATACCTATCGGCTTCTATATCTAAAATGCCTATCGGCACCTATTTTTAAAATGCCAATCGGTAAGTATGTCTGAAATGCCTATCGGCACCTATATCTAAAATGCCTATCGGAACCTATTTTTGAAATGCCTATAGGAAACTACATCTGAAATGACTATCAGCACCTATATTTGAAATGCCTATCGGCAACCATATCTGAAATGCCTATCCACACCTATATTTGAAATACCTATCGGCTTCTATATCTAAAATGCCTATCGGCACCTATTTTTAAAATGCCAATCGGCAACTACATCTGAAATGCCTATCGTCTTATATATCTGAAATGCCTATCGGCACCTATTTTTAAAATGCCAATCGGCAACTATATCTGAAATGCCTATCAGCACCTATATCTGAAATGCCTATCGGAAACTACATCCGGAATGCCTATCAGCTCCTATATTTGAAATGCCTATCGGCAACCATATCTGAAATGCCTATCGACACCAATTTTTGAAATGCCTATCGGAAACTACATCTGAAATGCCTATCAGCACCTATATTTGAAATGCTTATCGGCAACCATATCTGAAATGCCTATCGACACCTATATTCAAATAGCCTATCGGCTTCTATTTCTGAAATGCCTATCCGCACCTATTTTTAAAATGCCAATCGGCAACTATATCTGAAATGCCTATCAGCACCTATATCTGAAATGCCTATCGGCACCTATTTTTGAAATGCCTATCGGAAACTACATCTGAAATGCCTATCAGCACCTATATTTGAAATGCCTATCGGCAACCATATCTGAAATGCCTATCGGCGCCTATATTTGAAATGCCTATCGGCTTCTATATCTGAAATACCTATCGGCGCCTATTTTTAAAATGCCAATCGGCAACTATATCTGAAGTGCCTATCGGCACCTATATCTGAAATGCCTATCGGCACCTATTTTTGAAATGCCTATCGAAAACTACATCTGAAATGCCTATCAGCACCTATATTTGAAATGCCTATCGGCAACCATATCTGGAAAGCCTATCGGCACCTATATTTGAAATGCCTATCGGCTTCTATATCTAAAATGCCTATCGACACCTATTTTTAAAATGCCAATCGGCAACTATATCTGAAATGCCTATCGGCACCTATATCTGAAATGCCTATCGGCACCTATTTTTGAAATGCCTATCGGAAACTACATCTGAAATGCCTATCAGCACCTATATTTGAAACGTTTATCGGCAACCATATCTGAAATGGCTATCGACACCTATATTTGAAATCCCTATCGGCTTCTATATCTGAAATGCCTATCGGCACCTATTTTTAAAATGCCAATCGGCAACTATATCTGAAATGCCTATCGGCACCTATATCTGAAATGCCTATCGGCACCTATCTTTGAAATGCCTATCGGAAACTACATCTGAAATGCCTATCAGCACCTATATTTGAAATGCCTATCGGCAACCATATCTGGAATGCCTATCGGCGCCTATATTTGAAATGCCTATCGGCTTCTATATCTGAAATGCCTATCAGCACCTATTTTTAAAATGCCAATCGGCATTTATATCTGAAGTGCCTATCGGCACCTATATCTGAAATGCCTATCGGCACCTATTTTTGAAATGCCTATCGAAAACTACATCTGAAATGCCTATCAGCACCTACATTTGAAATGCCTATCGGCAACCACATCAGAAATGCCTATCGGCACCTATATCTGAAATGCCTTTCGGCATTTATATCTGAAATGCCGATCGACACCTATATTTGAAATGCCTATCGGCACTTTTATTTTAAATGCCTATCGGCAACAATATCTGATAAGCCTATCGGCACCTATATCTGAAATGCCTATCGGCACCTATTTTTGACATGCCAATCTTTAAGTATATCTGAAATGCCTATCGGCACCTATATCTAAAATGCCTATCGGAACCTATTTTTGAAATGCCTATCGGAAACTACATCTGAAATGACTATCAGCACCTATATTTGAAATGCCTATCGGCAACCATATCTGAAATGCCTATCCACACCTATATTTGAAATACCTATCGGCTTCTATATCTAAAATGCCTATCGGCACCTATTTTTAAAATGCCAATCGGTAAGTATATCTGAAATGCCTATCTGCACCTATATCTAAAATGCCTATCGGAACCTATTTTTGAAATGCCTATAGGAAACTACATCTGAAATGACTATCAGCACCTATATTTGAAATGCCTATCGGCAACCATATCTGAAATGCCTATCCACACCTATATTTGAAATACCTATCGGCTTCTATATCTAAAATGCCTATCGGCACCTATTTTTATAATGCCAATCGGCAACTACATCTGAAATGCCTATTGTCTTATATATCTGAAATGCCTATCGGCACCTATTTTTAAAATGCCAATCGGCAACTATATCTAAAATGCCAATCGGCACCTCTATCTGAAATGCCTATCGGCACCTATTTTTGAAATGCCTATCGGAAACTACATCTGAAATGCCTATCAGCACCTATATTTGAAATGCCTATCGGCAACCATATCTGGAATGGCTATTGACACCTATATTTAAATAGCCTATCGGCTTCTATTTCTGAAATGCCTATCGGCACCTATTTTTAAAATGCCAATCGGCAACTATATCTGAAATGCCTATCAGCACCTATATCTGAAATGCCTATCGGAAACTACATCCGGAATGCCTATCAGCTCCTATATTTGAAATGCCTATCGGCAACCATATCTGAAATGCCTATCGACACCAATTTTTGAAATGCCTATCGGAAACTACATCTGAAATGCCTATCAGCACCTATATTTGAAATGCTTATCGGCAACCATATCTGAAATGCCTATCGACACCTATATTTAAATAGCCTATCGGCTTCTATTTCTGAAATGCCTATCGGCACCTATTTTTAAAATGCCAATCGGCAACTATATCTGAAATGCCTATCAGCACCTATATCTGAAATGCCTATCGGCACCTATTTTTGAAATGCCTATCGGAAACTACATCTGAAATGCCTATCAGCACCTATATTTGAAATGCCTATCGGCAACCATATCTGAAATGCCTATCGGCGCCTATATTTGAAATGCCTATCGGCTTCTATATCTGAAATACCTATCGGCGCCTATTTTTAAAATGCCAATCGGCAACTATATCTGAAGTGCCTATCGGCACCTATATCTGAAATGCCTATCGGCACCTATTTTTGAAATGCCTATCGAAAACTACATCTGAAATGCCTATCAGCACCTATATTTGAAATGCCTATCGGCAACCACATCAGAAATGCTTATCGGCACCTATATCTGAAATGCCTTTCGGCATTTATATCTGAAATGCCGGTCGACACCTATATTTGAAATGCCTATCGGCACATATATTTTAAATGTCTATCGGCAACTATATCTGATATGCCTATCGGCACCTATATCTGAAATGCCTATCAGCACCTATTTTTGAAATGCCTATCGGGAAATACATCTAAAATGCCTATCGGCACCTATTTTTAAAATGCCAATCGGTAAGTATATCTGAAATGCCTATCGGCACCTATATCTAAAATGCCTATCGGAACCTATTTTTGAAATGCCTATCGGAAAATACATCTGAAATGACTATCAGCACCTATATTTGAAATGCCTATCGGCAACCATATCTGGAATGCCTATCGGCACCTATATTTGAAATGCCTATCGGCTTCTATATCTGAAATGCCTATCGACACCTATTTTTAAAATGCCAATCGGCAACTATATCTGAAATGCCTATCGGAACCTATATCTAAAATGCCTATCGGAACCTATTTTTGAAATGCCTATAGGAAACTACATCTGAAATGACTATCAGCACCTATATTTGAAATGCCTATCGGCAACCATATCTGAAATGCCTATCCACACCTATATTTGAAATACCTATCGGCTTCTATATCTAAAATGCTTCTATCGGCACCTATTTTTATAATGCCAATCGGCAACTACATCTGAAATGCCTATCGTCATATATATCTGAAATGCCTATCGGCACCTATTTTTAAAATGCCAATCGGCAACTATATCTAAAATGCCAATCGGCACCTATATCTGAAATGCCTATCGGCACCTATTTTTGAAATGCCTATCGGAAACTACATCTGAAATGCCTATCAGCACCTATATTTGAAATGCCTATCGGCAACCATATCTGGAATGGCTATTGACACCTATATTTAAATAGCCTATCGGCTTCTATTTCTGAAATGCCTATCGGCACCTATTTTTAAAATGCCAATCGGCAACTATATCTGAAATGCCTATCAGCACCTATATCTGAAATGCCTATCGGAAACTACATCCGGAATGCCTATCAGCTCCTATATTTGAAATGCCTATCGGCAACCATATCTGAAATGCCTATCGACACCAATTTTTGAAATGCCTATCGGAAACTACATCTGAAATGCCTATCAGCACCTATATTTGAAATGCTTATCGGCAACCATATCTGAAATGCCTATCGACACCTATATTTAAATAGCCTATCGGCTTCTATTTCTGAAATGCCTATCGGCACCTATTTTTAAAATGCCAATCGGCAACTACATCTGAAATGCCTATCAGCACCTATATCTGAAATGCCTATCGGCACCTATTTTTGAAATGCCTATCGAAAACTACATCTGAAATGCCTATCAGCACCTATATTTGAAATGCCTATCGGCAACCACATCAGAAATGCTTATCGGCACCTATATCTGAAATGCCTTTCGGCATTTATATCTGAAATGCCGGTCGACACCTATATTTGAAATGCCTATCGGCACATATATTTTAAATGTCTATCGGCAACTATATCTGATATGCCTATCGGCACCTATATCTGAAATGCCTATCAGCACCTATTTTTGAAATGCCTATCGGAAACTACATCTAAAATGCCTATCGGCACCTATTTTTAAAATGCCAATCGGTAAGTATATCTGAAATGCCTATCGGCACCTATATCTGAAATGCCTATCGGAACCTATTTTTGAAATGCCTATCGGAAAATACATCTGAAATGACTATCAGCACCTATATTTGAAATGCCTATCGGCAACCATATCTGGAATGCCTATCGGCACCTATATTTGAAATGCCTATCGGCTTCTATATCTAAAATGCCTATCGACACCTATTTTTAAAATGCCAATCGGCAACTATATCTGAAATGCCTATCGGAACCTATTTTTGAAATGCCTATCGGAAACTACATCTGAAATGACTGTCAGCACCTATATTTGAAATGCCTATCGGCAACCATATCTGGAATGCCTATCGGCACCTATATTTGAAATGCCTATCGGCAACCATATCTGGAATGCCTATCGGCACCTATATTTGAAATGCCTATCGGCATCTATATCTGAAATACCTATCGGCGCCTATTTTTAAAATGCCAATCGGCAACTATATCTGAAGTGCCTATCGGCACCTATTTTTGAAATGCCTATCGAAAACTACATCTGAAATGCCTATCAGCACCTATATTTGAAATGCCTATCGGCAACCACATCAGAAATGCCTATCGGCACCTATATCTGAAATGCCGGTCGACACCTATATTTGAAATGCCTATCGGCACATATATTTTAAATACCTATCGGCAACTATATCTGATATGCCTATCGGCACCTATATCTGAAATGCCTATCGGCACCTTTTTTTGAAATGCCTATCGGAAACTACATTTAAAATGCCTATCGGCACCTATTTTTAAAGTGCCAATCGGTAAGTATATCTGAAATGCCTATCGGCATCTATATCTGAAATGCCTATCGGAACCTATTTTTGAAATGCCTATCGGAAACTACATCTGAAAAGACTATCAGCACCTATATTTGAAATGCCTATCGGCACCTATTTTTAAAATGCCAATCGGCAACTATATCTGAAATGCCTATCGGCACCTATATCTGAAATGCCTATCGATACCTATTTTTGAAATGCCTATCGGAAACTACATCTAAAATGATTATCAGCGCTTATATTTGATATGCCTATCGGCAACCATATCTGGAATGCCTATCGGCAACTATATTTGAAATGCCTATCGGCTTCTATATCTGAAATGCCTATCGGCACCTATTTTTAAAATACCAATCGGCAACTATATCTGAAATGCCTATCGGCACCTATATCTGAAATGCCTATCGGCATATATTTTTAAAATGCCTTTCGGAAACTACATCTGAAATGCCTATCTGCTCCTATATTTGAAATGCCTATCGGCAACCATATCTGAAATGCCTATCGACACCTATATTTGAAATACCTATCGGCTTCTATATCTGAAATGCCTATCGGCACCTGTTTTTAAAATGCCAATCGGCAACTATATCTGAAATGCCTATCGGCACCTATATCCGAAATGCCTATCGGCATCAATTTTTGAAATGCCTATCAGAAACTACATCTGAAATGCCTATCAGCACCTATATTTGAAATGCTTATCGGCAACCATATCTGAAATGCCTATCGACACCTATATTTGAAATCCCTATCGGCTTCTATATCTGAAAGGCCTATCGGCACCTATTTTTAAAATGCCAATCGGCATTTATATCTGAAGTGCCTATCGGCACCTATATCTGAAATGCCTATCGGCACCTATTTTTGAAATGCCTATCGAAAACTACATCTGAAATGCCTATCAGCACCTATATTTGAAATGCCTATCGGCAACCACATCAGAAATGCCTATCTGCACCTATATCTAAAATGCCTTTCGGCATTTATGTCTGAGATGCCGGTCGACACCTATATTTGAAATGCCTATCGGCACTTTTATTTTAATTGTCTATCGGCAACTATATCTGATAAGCCTATCGGCACCTATATCTGAAATGCCTATCGGCACCTATATCTAAAATGCCTATCGGAACCTATTTTTGAAATGCCTATCGGAAACTACATCTGAAATGACTATCAGCACCTATATTTGAAATGCCTATCGGCAACCATATCTGAAAAGCCTATCCACACCTATATTTGAAATACCTATCGGCTTCTAAATCTAAAATGCCTATCGGCACCTATTTTTAAAATGCCAATCGGCAACTACATCTGAAATGCCTATCGGCTTATATATCTGAAATGCCTATCGGCACCTATTTTTAAAATGCCAATCGGCAACTATATCTGAAATGCCAATCGGCACCTATATCTGAAATGCCTATCGGCACCTATATTTGAAATGCCTATCGGCAACCATATCTGAAATGCCTATCGAGACCTATATTTGAAATCCCTATTGGCTACTATATCTGAAATGCCTATCGGCACCTATTTTTAAAATGCCAATCGGCAACTATATCTGAAATGCCAATCGGCACCTATATCTGAAATGCCTATCGACACCTATTTTTAAAATGCCAATTGGCAACTATATCTGAAATGCCTATCGGCACCTATATCTGAAATGCCTATCGGTACCTATTTTTGAAATGCCTATCGGAAACTACATCTGAAATGATTATCAGCACTTATATTTGAAATGCCTATCGGCAACCATATCTGGAATGCCTATCGGCACCTATATTTGAAATGCCTATCGGCTTCTATATCTGAAATGCCTATCGGCATCTATTTTCAAAATACCAATCGGCAACTATATCTGAAATGCCTATCGGCACCTATATCTGAAATGCCTATCGGCACCTATTTTTGAAATGCCTATCAGAAACTCCATCTGAAATGCCTATCAGCACCTATATTTGAAATGATTATCGGCAACCATATCTGAAATGCCTATCCACACCTATATTTGAAATACCTATCGGCTTCTAAATCTAAAATGCCTATCGGCACCTATTTTTAAAATGCCAATCGGCAACTACATCTGAAATGCCTATCGGCTTATATATCTGAAATGCCTATCGGCACCTATTTTTAAAATGTCAATCGGCAACTATATCTGAAATGCCAATCGGCACCTATATCTGAAATGCCTATCGGCACCTATTTTTGAAATGCCTATCGGAAACTACATCTGAAATGCCTATCAGCACCTATATTTGAAATTCTATCGGCAACCATATCTGAAATGCCTATCGACACCTATATTTGAAATCCCTATCGGCTTCTATATCTGAAATGCCTATCGGCACCTATTTTTAAAATGCCAATCGGCAACTATATCTGAAATGCTAATCGGCACCTATATCTGAAATGCCTATCGACACCTATTTTTAAAATGCCAATTGGCAACTATATCTGAAATGCCTATCGGCACCTATATCTGAGATGCCTATCGGTACCTATTTTTGAAATGCCTATCGGAAACTACATCTAAAATGATTATCAGCACTTATATTTGAAATGCCTATCGGCAACCATATCTGGAATGCCTATCGGCACCTATATTTGAAATGCCTATCGGCTTCTATATCTGAAATGCATATCGGCACCTATTTTTAAAATTCCAATCGGCAACTATATCTGAAATGCCTATCGGCACCTATATCTGAAATGCCTATCGGCACATATTTTTGAAATGCCTATCGGCACCTATTTTTGAAATGCCTATCGGAAACTACATCTGAAATGCCTATCAGCACCTATATTTGAAATGCTTATCGGCAACCATATCTGAAATGCCTATCGACACCTATATTTGAAATCCCTATCGGCTTCTATATCTGAAATGCCTATCGGCACCTATTTTTAAAATGCCAATCGGCAACTATATCTGAAACGCCTATCGGCACCTATATCTTAAATGCCTATCGGCACCTATTTTTGAAATGCCTATCGGAAACTACATCTGAAATGCCTATCAGCATCTATATTTGAAATGCCTATCGGCAACCATATCTGGAATGCCTATCGGCGCCTATATTTGAAATGTGTATCGGCTTCTATATCTGAAATGCCTATCGGCACCTATTTTTAAAATGCCAATCGGCATTTATATCTGAAGTGCCTATCGGCACCTATATCTGAAATGCCCATCGGCACCTATTTTTGAAATGCCTATCGAAAACTACATCTGAAATGCCTATCAGCACCTATATTTGAAATGCCTATCGGCAACCATATCTGGAATGCCTATCGGCGCCTATATTTAAAATGCCCATCGGCTACTATATCTGAAATGCCTATCGGCACCTATTTTTGAAATGCCTATCGAAAACTACATCTGAAATGCCTATCAGCACCTATATTTGAAATGCCTATCGGCAACCACATCAGAAATGCCTATCGGCACCTATATCTGAAATGCCTTTCGGCATTTATATCTGAAATGCCGATCGACACCTATATTTGAAATGCCTATCGGCACTTTTATTTTGAATGCCTATCGGCAACTATATCTGATAAGCCTATCGGCACCTATATCTGAAATGCCTATCGGCACCTATTTTTGCAATGCCAATCTTTAAGTATATCTGAAATGCCTATCGGCACCTATATCTAAAATGCCTATCGGCACCTATTTTTAAAATGCCAATCGGTAAGTATATCTGAAATGCCTATCGGCACCTATATCTAAAATGCCTATCGGAACCTATTTTTGAAATGCCTATCGGAAACTTCATCTGAAATGTCTATCAGCACCTATATTTGAAATGCCTATCGGCAACCATATCTGAAATGCCTATCCACACCTATATTTGAAATACCTATCGGCTTCTATATCTAAAATGCCTATCGGCACCTATTTTTAAAATGCCAATCGGCAACTACATCTGAAATGCCTATCGGCTTATATATCTGAAATGCCTATCGGCACCTATTTTTAAAATGCCAATCGGCAACTATATCTGAAATGCCAATCGGCACCTATATCTGAAATGCCTATCGACACCTATTTTTAAAATGCCAATTGGCAACTATATCTGAAATGCCTATCGGCACCTATATCTGAAATGCCTATCGACACCTATTTTCAAAATGCCAATTGGCAACTATATCTGAAATGCCTATCGGCACCTATATCTGAAATGCCTATCGGTACTTATTTTTGAAATGCCTATCGGAAACTACATCTGAAATGATTATCAGCACTTATATTTGAAATGCCTATCGGCAACCATATCCGGAATGCCTATCGGCACCTATATTTGAAATGCCTATCGGCTTCTATATCTGAAATGCCTATCGGCACCTATTTTTAAAATAACAATCGGCAACTATATCTGAAATGCCTATCGGCACATATATCTGAAATGCCTATCGGCACCTATTTTTGAAATGCCTATCGGAAACTCCATCTGAAATGCCTATCAGCACCTATATTTGAAATGCCTTTCGGCAACCATAACTGGAATGCCTATCGGGACCTATATTTGAAATGCCTATCGGCAACCATATCTGGAATGCCTATCGGCACCTATATTTGAAATGCCTATCGGCTTCTATATCTGAAATGCCTATCGACACCTATTTTTAAAATGCCAATCGGCAACTATATCTGAAATGCCTATCGGCACCAATATCTGAAATGCCTATCGGCACCTATTATTGAAATGCCTATCGGAAACTACATCTGAAATGCCTATCAGCACCTTTATTTGAAATGCTTATCGGCAACCATATCTGAAATAGCTATCGACACCTATATTTGAAATCCCTATCGGCTTCTATATCTGAAATGCCTATCGGCACCTATTTTTAAAATGCCAATCGGCAACTATATCTGAAATGCCAATCGGCACCTATATCTGAAATGCCTATCGGCACCTATTTTTGAAATGCCTATCGGAAACTACATCTGAAATGCCTATCAGCACCTATATTTGAAATGCCTATCGGCAACCATATCTGGAATGCCTATCGGCGCCTATATTTGAAATGCCTATCGGCTTCTATATCTAAAATGCCTATCGGCACCTATTTTTAAAATGCCAATCGGCAACTATATCTGAAGTGCCTATCGGCACCTATATCTCAAATGCCTATCGGCACCTATTTTTGAAATGCCTATCAGAAACTACATCTGAAATGCCTATCAGCACCTATATTTGAAATGCCTATCGGCAACCATATCTGGAATGCCTATCGGCGCCTATATTTGAAATGCCCATCGGCTACTATATCTGAAATGCCTATCGGCACCTATTTTTAAAATGCCAATCGGCATTTATATCTGAAGTGCCTATCGGCACCTATATCTGAAATGCCTATCGGCACCTATTTTTGAAATGCCTATCGAAAACTACATCTGAAATGCCTATCAGCACCTATATTTGAAATGCCTATCGGCAACCACTTCAGAAATGCCTATCGGCACCTATATCTGAAATGCCTTTCGGCATTTATATCTGAAATGCCGATCGACACCTATATTTGAAATGCCTATCGGCACTTTTATTTTAAATGCCTATCGGCAACTATATCTGATAAGCCTATCGGCACCTATATCTGAAATGCCTATCGGCACCTATTTTTGCAATGCCAATCTTTATGTATATCTGAAATGCCTATCGGCACCTATATCTAAAATGCCTATCGGAACCTATTTTTGAAATGCCTATCGGCTTCTATAACTGAAATGCCTATCGGCACCTATTTTTAAAATACCAATCGGCAACTATATCTGAAATGCCTATCGGCACGTATATCTAAAATCGGCATATATTTTTGAAATGCCTTTCGGAAACTACATCTGAAATGCCTATCTGCTCCTATATTTGAAATGCCTATCGGCAACCATATCTGAAATGCCTATCGACACCTATATTTGAAATACCTATCGGCTTCTATATCTAAAATGCCTATCGGCACCTATTTTTAAAATGCCAATCGGTAAGTATATCTGAAATGCCTATCGGCACCTATATCTAAAATGCCTATCGGAACCTATTTTTGAAATGCCTATCGGAAACTACATCTGAAATGACTATCAGCACCTATATTTGAAATGCCTATCGGCAACCATATCTGAAATGCCTATCCACACCTATATTTGAAATACCTATCGGCTTCTATATCTAAAATGCCTATCGGCACCTATTTTTAAAATGCCAATCGGCAACTACATCTGAAATGCCTATCGGCTTATATATCTGAAATGCCAATCGGCACCTATATCTGAAATGCCTATCGACACCTATTTTTAAAATGCCAATTGGCAACTATATCTGAAATGCCTATCGGCACCTATATCTGAAATGCCTATCGACACCTATTTTTAAAATGCCAATTGGCAACTATATCTGAAATGCCTAGCGGCACCTATATCTGAAATGCCTATCGGTACTTATTTTTGAAATGCCTATCGGAAACTACATCTGAAATGATTATCAGCACTTATATTTGAAATGCCTATCGGCAACCATATCTGGAATGCCTATCGGCACCTATATTTAAAATGCCTATCGGCTTCTATATCTGAAATGCCTATCGGCACCTATTTTTAAAATAACAATCGGCAACTATATCTGAAATGCCTATCGGCACCTATATCTGAAATGCCTATCGGCACCTATTTTTGAAATGCCTATCGGAAACTCCATCTGAAATGCCTATCAGCAGCTTTATTTGAAATGCTTATCGGCAACCATATCTGAAATAGCTATCGACACCTATATTTGAAATCCCTATCGGCTTCTATATCTGAAATGCCTATCGGCACCTATTTTTAAAATGCCAATCGGCAACTATATCTGAAATGCCAATCGGCACCTATATCTGAAATGCCTATCGGCACCTATTTTTGAAATGCCTATCGGAAACTACATCTGAAATGCCTATCAGCACCTATATTTGAAATGCCTATCGGCAACCATATCTGGAATGCCTATCGGCGCCTATATTTGAAATGCCTATCGGCTTCTATATCTAAAATGCCTATCGGCACCTATTTTAAAATGCCAATCGGCAACTATATCTGAAGTGCCTATCGGCACCTATATCTCAAATGCCTATCGGCACCTATTTTTGAAATGCCTATCGAAAACTACATCTGAAATGCCTATCAGCATTTATATTTGAAATGCCTATCGGCAACCACATCAGAAATGCCTATCGGCACCTATATCTGAAATGCCCTACGGCATTTATATCTGAAATGCCGATCGACACCTATATTTGAAATGCCTATCGGCACCTATATTTTAAATGCCTATCGGCAACTATATCTGATATGCCTATCGGCATTTATATCTGAAATGCCTATCGGCACCTATTTTTGAAATGCATATCGGAAACTACATCTAAAATGCCTATCGGCACCTATTTTTAAAATGCCAATCGGCAACTATATCTAAAATGCCTATCGGCACTTATATCTGAAATGCCTATCGGCACCAATTTTTGAAATGCCTATCGGAAACTACATCTGAAATGCCTATCAGCACCTATATTTGAAATGCCTATCGGCAACCATACCTGGAATGCTCATCGGCACCTATATTTGAAATGCCTATCTAAAACTACATCTGAAATGCCTATCAGCACCTATATTTGAAATGCCTATCGAAAACTACATCTGAAATGCCTATCAGCACCTATATTTGAAATGCCTATCGGATGCCGATAGGCATTTCAAATATAGGTGCTGATAGGCATTTCAGATGTAGTTTTCGATAGGCATTTCAAAAATAGGTGCCGATAGGCATTTCAGATATAGTAGCCGATGGGCATTTTAAATATAAGCGCCGATAGGCATTCCAGATATGGTTGCCGATAGGCATTTCAAATATAGGTGCTGATAGGCATTTCAGATGTAGTTTCTGATAGGCATTTCAAAAATAGGTGCCGATAGGCATTTCAGATATAGGTGCCGATAGACATTTCAGATATAGCTGCCGATTGGCATTTTAAAAATAGGTGCCGATAGGCATTTCAGATATAGAAGCCGATAGGGATTTCAAATATAGGTGTCGATAGGCATTTCAGATATGTTTGCCGATAGGCATTTCAAATATAGGAGCAGATAGGCATTTCAGATGTTGTTTCCGAAAGGCATTTCAAAAATATATGCCGATTTCAGATATACGTGCCGATAGGCATTTCAGATATAGTTGCCGATTGGTATTTTAAAAATAGGTGCCGATAGGCATTTCAGATATAGAAGCCGATAGGCATTTCAAATATAGGTGCCGATAGGCATTCCAGATATGGTTGCCGATAGGCATTTCAAATATAAGTGCTGATAATCATTTCAGATGTAGTTTCCGATAGGCATTTCAAAAATAGGTACCGATAGGCATTTCAGATATAGGTGCCGATAGGCATTTCAGATATAGTTGCCAATTGGCATTTTAAAAATAGGTGTTAATAGGCATTTCAGATATAGAACCCGATAGGCATTTCAAATATAGGTGCCGATAGGCATTCCAGAAATGGTTGCCGATAGGCATTTCAAATATAGGTGCTGATAGGCATTTCAGATGGAGTTTCCGATAGGGATTTCAAAAGTTGGTGACGATAGGCATTTCAGATATAGGTGCCGATAGGCATTTCAGATATAGTGGCCGATTGGCATTTTAAAAATAGGTGCCGATAGGCATTTCAGATATAGTTGCCAATTGGCATTTTGAAAATAGGTGTTGATAGGCATTTCAGATATAGAACCCGATAGGCAATTTAAATATAGGTGCCGATAGGCATTCCAGAAATGGTTGCCGATAGGCATTTCAGATATAGAAGCCGATAGGTATTTCAAATACAGGTGTGGATAGGCATTTCAGATATGGTTGCCGATAGGCATTTCAAATATAGGTGCTGATAGTCATTTCAGATGTTGTTTCCGATAGGCATTTCAAAAATAGGTTCCGATAGGCATTTCAATTATAGGTGCCGATAGGCATTTCAGATATACTTTCCGATTAGCATTTTTAAAATAGGTGCCGATAGGCATTTTAGATGTAGTTTCCGATAGGCATTTCAAAAATAGGTGCCGATAGGCATTTCAGATATAGGTGCCGATAGGCATATCAGATATGGTTGCCGATAGGCATTTCAAATATAGGTGCTGATAGGCATTTCAGATGTAATTTCCGATAGGCATTTCAAAAATAGGTGCCGATAGGCATTTCAGATATAGAAGCCGATAGGGATTTCAAATATAGGTGTCGATAGCTATTTCAGATATGGTTGCCGATAAGCATTTCAAATAAAGGTGCTGATAGGCATTTCAGATGTAGTTTCCGATAGGCATTTCAAAAATAGGTGCCGATAGACATTTCAGACATAGGTGCCGATAGGCATTTCAGATATAGTTGCCGATTGGCATTTTAAAAATAGGTGCCGATAGGCATTTCAGATATAGAAGCCGATAGGGATTTCAAATATAGGTGTCGATTGCTATTTCAGATATGGTTGCCGATAAGCATTTCAAATAAAGGTGCTGATAGGCATTTCAGATGTAGTTTCCGATAGGCATTTCAAAAATAGG
This sequence comes from Venustoraphidia nigricollis, assembly GCA_034508555.1. Classification (NCBI taxonomy): domain Eukaryota; kingdom Metazoa; phylum Arthropoda; class Insecta; order Raphidioptera; family Raphidiidae; genus Venustoraphidia; species Venustoraphidia nigricollis. The sequence goes on from JAVRKA010000556.1 coordinate 79,900, forward strand.
TGCCAATAGGCATTTCAGATATAGGTGCCGATAGGCATTTCAGATATAGTTGCCGATTGGCATTTTAAAAATAGGTGTCGATAGGCATTTCAGATATAGAAGCCGATAGGCATTTCAAATATAGGTGCCGAAGGGCATTCCAGGTATGGTTGCCGATAGGCATTTCAAATATAGTTGCCGATAGACATTCCAGATATGGTTGCCGATAGGCATTTCAAATATAGGTGCTGATAGGCATTTCAAAAATAGGTGCCGATAGGCATTTCAGATATAGGTGCCGATAGGCATTTCAAATATAGTTGCCGATTGGTATTTTAAAAATAGGTGCCGATAGGCATTTCAGATATAGAAGCCAATAGGCATTTCAAATATAGGTGCCGATAGGCATTCCAGATATGGTTGCCGATAGGCATTTCAAATATAAGTGCTGATAATCATTTCAGATGTAGTTTCCGATAGGCATTTCAAAAATAGGTACCGATAGGCATTTCAGATATAGGTGCCGATAGGCATTTCAGATATAGTTGCCAATTGGCATTTTAAAAATAGGTGTCGATAGGCATTTCAGATATAGGTGCCGATTGGCATTTCAGATATAGTTGCCGATTGGCATTTTAAAAATAGGTGCCGATAGGCATTTCAGATATAGAAGCCGATAGGGATTTCAAATATAGGTGTCGATAGGCATTTCAGATATGGTTGCCGATAGGCATTTCAAATATAGGTACTGATAGGCATTTCAGATGTAGTTTCCGATAGGCATTTCAAAAATAGGTGCCGATAGGCATTTGAGATATAGGTGCCGATTGGCATTTCAGATATAGTTGCCGATTGGCATTTTAAAAATAGGTGCCGATAGGCATTTTAGATATATAAGCCGATAGGCATTTCAGATGTAGTTGCCGATTGGCATTTTAAAAATAGGTGCCGATAGGCATTTATATCTGAAATGCCTATCGGCACCTATTTTTAAAATGCCATTCGGCAACTATATCTAAAATGCCACTCGGCACCTATATCTGAAATGCCTATCGACACCTATTTTTAAAATGCCAATTGGCAACTATATCTGAAATGTTTATCGGCACCTATATCTGAAATGCCTATCGACACATATTTTTAAAATGCCAATTAGCAACTATATCTGAAATGCCTATCGGCACCTATATCTGAAATGCCTATCTGCCTATCGGCAACCATATCTGGAATGCCTATCGGCAACTATATTTGAAATACCTATCGGCTTCTATATCTGAAATGCCTATCGGCACCTGTTTTTAAAATGCCAATCGGCAACTATATCTGAAATGCCTATCGGCACCTATATCTGAAATGCCTATCGGCATATTTTTTTGAAATGCCTTTCGGAAACTACATCTGAAATGTCTATCTGCTGCTATATTTGAAATGCCTATCGGCAACCATATCTTAAATGCCTATCGACACCTATATTTAAAATACCTATCGGCTTCTATATCTGAAATGCTTATCAGCACCTGTTTTTAAAATGCCAATCGGCAACTATATCTGAAATGCCTATCGGCACCTATATCCGAAATGCCTATCGGCATCAATTTTTGAAATGCCTATCGGAAACTACATCTAAAATGCCTATCAGCACCTATATTTGAAATGCCTATCGGCAAAATAGGTGCCGATAGGCATTTTAGATGTAGTTTCCGATAGGCATTTCAAAAATAGGTGCCGATAGGCATTTCAGATATAGGTGCCGATAGGCATATTAGATATAGTTGCCGATAGGCATTTAAAATATATGTGCCGATAGGCATTTCAAATATAGGTGTCGACCGGCATTTCAGATATAAATGCCGAAAGGCATTTCAGATATAGGTGCCGATAGGCATTTCTGATGTGGTTGCCGATAGGCATTTCAAATATAGGTGCTGATAGGCATTTCAGATGTAGTTTTCGATAGGCATTTCCAAAATAGATTCCGATAGGCATTTTAGATATAGGTGCCGATAGGCATTTCAGATATACTTACCGATTGGCATTTTAAAAATAGGTGCCGATAGGCATTTTAGATATAGAAGCCGATAGGTATTTCAAGTATAGGTGTGGATAGGCATTTCAGATATGGTTGCCGATAAGCATTTCAAATATAGGTGCTGATAGTCATTTCAGATGTAGTTTCCGATAGGCATTTCAAAAATAGGTTCCGATAGGCATTTTAGATATAGGTGCCGATAGGCATTTCAGATATACTTAAAGATTGGCATTCAAAAATAGGTGCCGATAGGCATTTCACATATAGGTGCCGATAGGCTTATCAGATATAGTTGCCGATAGGCATTTAAAATAAAAGTGCCGATAGGCATTTCAAATATAGGTGTCGATCGGCATTTCAGATATAAATGCCGAAAGGCATTTCAGATATAGGTGCCGATAGGCATTTCTGATGTGGTTGCCGATAGGCATTTCAAATGTAGGTGCTGATGGGCATTTCAGATGTAGTTTTCGATAGGCATTTCAAAAATAGGTGCCTATAGGCATTTCAGATATAGGTGCCGATAGGCACTTCAGATATAAATGCCGATTGGCATTTTAAAAATAGGTGCCGATAGGCATTTCAGATATAGAAGCCGATAGGCATTTCAAATATAGGCGCCGATAGGCATTCCAGATATAGTTGCCGATAGGCATTTCAAATATAGGTGCTGATAGGCATTTCAGATGTAGTTTCCGATAGGCATTTCAAAAATAGGTGCCGATAGGCATTTCAGATATAGTTGCCGATTAACATTTTAAAAATAGGTGCCGATAGGCATTTCAGATATAGAAGCCGATAGGGATTTCAAATATAGGTGTCGATAAAAATTTCAGATATGGTTGCCGATAAGCGTTTCAAATATAGGTGCTGATAGGCATTTAAGATGTAGTTTCCGATAGGCATTTCAAAAATAGGTGCCGATAGGCATTTCAGATATAGGTGCCGATAGGCATTTCAGATATAGTTGCCAATTGGCATTTTAAAAATAGGTGTCGATAAACGTTTCAGATATAGAAGCCGATAGGCATTTCAAATATAGGTGCCGATAGGCATTCCAGATATGGTTGCCGATAGGCATTTCAAATATAGGTGCTGATAGGCATTCCGGATGTAGTTTCCGATAGACATTTCAAAAAATGGTGCCGATAGGCATTGCAGATATAGATGCCGATAAGCATTTCAGATATAGTTACCGATTGGCATTTTAAAAATAGGTGCCGATAGGCATTTCAGATATAGAAGCCGATAGGTATTTTAAATATAGGTGTCGATAGGCATTTCAGATATGGTTGCCGATAGGCATTTCAAATATAGGTGCTGATAGGCATTTCAGATGTAGTTTCCGATAGGCATTTCAAAAATATGTGCCGATAGGCATTTCAGATGTAGGTGCCGATAGGCATTTCAGATATAGGTGCCGATAGGCATTTCAGATATAGTTGCCGATTAGCATTTTAAAAATAGGTGCCGATAGGCATTTCAGATATAGAAGCCGATAGGCATTTCAAATATAGTTGCCGATAGGCATTCCAGATATGTTTGCCAATAGACATTTCAAATATAGGTGCTGATAGGCATTTTAGATGTAGTTTCCGATAGGCATTTCAAAAATTGATGCCGATAGGCATTTCGGATATAGGTGCCGATAGGCATTTCAGATATAGTTGCCGATTGGCATTTTAAAAACAGGTGCCGATAGGCATTTCAGATATAGAAGCCGATAGGTATTTCAAATATAGGTGTCGATAGGCATTTCAGATATGGTTGCCGATAGGCATTTAAAATATAGGAGCAGATAGGCATTTCAGATGTAGTTTCCGAAAGGCATTTCAAAAATATATGCCGATAGGCATTTCAGATATAGGTGCCGATAGGCATTTCAGATATAGTTGCCGATTGGTATTTCAAAAATAGGTGCCGATAGGCATTTCAGATATAGAAGCCGATAGGCATTTCAAATATAGTTGCCGATAGGCATTCCAGATATGGTTGCCGATAGGCATATCAAATATAAGCGCTGATAATCATTTCAGATGTAGTTTCCGATAGGCATTTCAAAAATAGGTACCGATAGGCATTTCAGATATAGGTGCGATAGGCATTTCAGATATAGTTGCCGATTGGCATTTTAAAAATAGGTGCCGATAGGCATTTCAGATATAGAAGCCGATAGGTATTTCAAATATAGGTGTGGATAGGCATTTCAGATATGGTTGCCGATAGGCATTTCAAAAATAGGTGCTGATAGTCATTTCAGATGTAGTTTCCGATAGGCATTTCAAAAATAGGTTCCGATAGGCATTTCAGATATAGGTGCCGATAGGCATTTCAGATATACTTACCTATTGGCATTTTAAAAATAGGTGCCGATAGGCATTTTAGATGTAGTTTCCGATAGGCATTTCAAAAATAGGTGCCGATAGGCATTTCAGATATAGGTGCCGATAGGCATATCAGATATAGTTGCCGATAGGCATTTAAAATATATGTGTCGATAGGCATTTCAAATATAGGTGTCGACCGGCATTTCAGATATAAATGCCGAAAGGCATTTCAGATATAGGTGCCGATAGGCATTTCTGATGTGGTTGACGATAGGCATTTCAAATATAGGTGCTGATAGGCATTTCAGATGTAGTTTTCGATAGGCATTTCAAAAATAGGTGCCGATAGGCATTTCAGATATAGGTGCCGATAGGCACTTCAGATATAGTTGCCGATTGGCATTTTAAAAATAGGCGCCGATAGGTATTTCAGATATAGAAGTCGATAGGCATTTCAAATATAGGCGCCGATAGGCATTCCAGATACGGTTGCCGATAGGCATTTTAAATATAGGTGCTGATAGGCATTTCAGATGTAGTTTCCGATAGGCATTTCAAAAATAGGTGCCGATAGGCATTTCAGATATAGGTGTCGATAGGCATTTCAGATATAGTTGCCGATTGGCATTTTAAAAATAGGCGCCGATAGGTATTTCAGATATAGAAGCCGATAGGCATTTCAAATATAGGCGCCGATAGGCATTCCAGATATGTTTGCCGATAGGCATTTCAAATATAGGTGCTGATAGGCATTTCAGATATAGGTGCCGATAGGCACTTCAGATATAGTTGCCGATTGGCATTTTAAAAATAGGCGCCGATAGGTATTTCAGATATAGAAGCCGATAGGCATTTCAGATATAGGCGCCGATAGGCATTTCAGATATGGTTGCCGATAGGCATTTCAAATATAGGTGCTGATAGGCATTTCAGATGTAGTTTCCGATAGGCTTTTCAAAAATTGGTGCCGATAGGCATTTCAGATGTAGTTTCCGATAGGCATTTCAAAAATAGGTGCCGATAGGCATTTCAGATATAGGTGCCGATAGGCATTTCAGATATAGAAGCCGATAGGTATTTCAAATATAGGTGTCGATAGGCATTTCAGATATGATTGCCGATAGGCATTTCAAATATAGGTGCTGATAGGCATTTCAGATGAAGTTTCCGATAGGCATTTCAAAAATAGGTGCCGATAGGCATTTCAGATATAGGTGCCGATAGGCATTTCAGATATAGTTGCCGATTGGCATTTTAAAAATAGGTGCCGATAGGCATTTTAGATATATAGGCCGATAGGCATTTCAAATATAGGTGCCGATGAGCACTCCAGATATGTTTGCCGATAGGCATTTCAAATATAGGTGCTGATAGGCATTTCAGATGTAGTTTCCGATAGGCATTTCAAAAATTGGTGCCGATAGGCATTTCAGATATAGGTGCCGATAGGCATTTCAGATATAGGTGCCGATAGGCATTTCAGATATAGTTGCCGATTGGCATTTTAAAAATAGGTGCCAATAGGCATTTCAGATATAGAAGCCGATAGGGATTTTAAATATAGGTGTCGATAGGCATTTCAGATATGGTTGCCGATAAGCTTTTCAAAATATAGGTGCTGATGGGCATTTCAGATGTAGTTTCCGATAGGCATTTCAAAAATAGGTGCCGATAGGCATTTCAGATATAGGTGCCGATAGGCATTTCAGATATAGTTGCCGATTGGCATTTTAAAAATAGGTGCCGATAGGCATTTCAGATATATAAGCCGATAGGCATTTCAAATATAGGTGCCGATGAGCATTCCAGATATGGTTGCCGATAGGCATTTCAAATATAGGCACCTATATCTGAAATGCCTATCGGCACCTATTTTTGAAATGCCTATCGAAAACTACATCTGAAATGCCTATCAGCACCTATATTTGAAATGCCTATCGGCAACCGCATCAGAAATGCCTATCGGCACCTATATCTGAAATGCCTTTCGGCATTTATATCTGAAATGCCGATCGACACCTATATTTGAAATGCCTATCGGCACTTTTATTTTAAATGCCTATCGGCAACTATATCTGATAAGCCTATTGGCACCTATATCTGAAATGCCTATCGGCACCTATTTTTGAAATGCCAATCTTTAAGTATATCTGAAATGCCTATCGACACCTATATCTAAAATGCCTATCGGAACCTATTTTTGAAATGCCTATCGGAAACTACATCTGAAATGACTATCAGCACCTATATTTGAAATGCCTATCGGCAACCATATCTGAAATGCCTATCCACACCTATATTTGAAATACCTATCGGCTTCTATATCTAAAATGCCTATCGGCACCTATTTTTAAAATGCCAATCGGTAAGTATATCTGAAATGCCTATCGGCACCTATATCTAAAATGCCTATCGGAACCCATTTTTGAAATGCCTATCGGAAACTACATCTGAAATGACTATCAGCACCTATATTTGAAATGCCTATCGGCAACCATATCTGAAATGCCTATCCACACCTATATTTGAAATACCTATCGGCTTCTATATCTAATATGCCTATCGGCACCTATTTTTAAAATGCCAATCGGCAACTACATCTGAAATGCCTATCGGCTTATATATCTGAAATGCCTATCGGCACCTATTTTTAAAATGCCAATCGGCAACTGTATCTGAAATGCCAATCGGCACCTATATCTGAAATGCCTATCGGCACCTATTTTTGAAATGCCTATCGGAAACTTCATCTGAAATGCCTATCAGCACCTATATTTGAAATGCCTATCGGCAACCATATCTGGAATGCCTATCGGCAACTATATTTGAAATGCCTATCGGCAACCATATTTGGAATGCCCTTCGGCACCTATATTTGAAATGCCTATCGGCTTCTATATCTGAAATGCCTATCGGTACGTATTTTTTAAAATGCCAATCGGTAACTATATCTGAAATGCCTATCGCACCTATATCTGAAATGCCTATCGGAACCATTTTTTGAAATGCCTATCGGAAACTACATCCGAATGCCTATCAGCACCTATATTTGAAATGCCTATCGGCAACCATATCTGGAATGCCTATCGGCACCTATATTTGAAATGCCTATCGGCTTCTATATCTGAAATGCCTATCGACACCAATTTTTGAAATGCCTATCGGAAACTACATCTGAAATGCCTATCAGCACCTATATTTGAAATTGCCTATCGGCAACCCTATCTGGAATGCTCATCGGCACCTATTTGAAATGCCTATCGGCTTATATATCTGAAATGCCTATCGGCACCTATTTTTAAAATGCCAATCGGCAACTATATCTGAAATGCCTATCGGCACCTATATCTGAAATGCCTATCGGCACCTATTTTTGCAATGCCTATCGGAAACTACATCTGAAATGCCTATCAGCACCTATATTTGAAATGCTTATCGGCAACCATATCTGAAATGCCTATCGACACCTATATTTAAAATCCCTATCGGCTTCTATATCTGAAATACCTATCGGCACCTATTTTTAAAATGCCAATCGGCAACTATATCTGAAATGCCTATCGGCACCTATATCTGAAATGCCTATCGGCACAATTTTTGAAATGCCTATCGGAAACTACATCTGAAATGCCTATCAGCACCTATATTTGAAATGCCTATCGGCAACCATATCTGGAATGCCTATCGGCACCTATATTTGAAATGCCTATCGGCTTCTATATCTGAAATGCCTATCGGCACCTATTTTTAAAATGCCAATCGGCAACTATATCTGAAATGCCTATCGGCACCTATATCTGAAATGCCTATCGGCACCTATTTTTGAAATGCCTATCGGAAACTACATCTGAAATGCCTATCAGCACCAATATTTGAAATGCCTATCGGCAACCACATCTGGAATGCCTATCGGCGCCTATATTTGAAATGCCTATCGGCTTCTATATCTGAAATACATATCGGCGCCTATTTTTAAAATGCCAATTGGCAACTATATCTGAAGTTCCTATCGGCACCTATATCTGAA